>JAHKKF010534807.1:0-12833 GCA_019740295.1 Labeo calbasu
CTGTGCCATCAGGAGGTCGTGACAGTGTGACTGGCTGAAGAACAATGACATGAAAGCCATATTTTGCGCAGATTTTAACTTTTTAAGGCTATGGTCTTTTGATCAGCTGATGAACAGCCTGTTTTAGTTTTCTTCCGTTTTCTACAAATTGCCTGCTCTCTATTTTTTGGCCCTTGCTCCTGTTTCCTCTTTTGCCATTTTGAAGCAGTACTGACAACCTGGTTACGATCCACCAGCACAAATTGTGAACACTTGTAATGTTTCTCCTGGTCTTAAGATTTTGTTCAGGAGTGTATATACACACAATATATACATACTGACATGTATATACACACAAATAACTAAATAAATAAATGCACAGCATACCTCAATGACAGCCAGATAGCAGTCTTTAGTATCTGTGCACAGGTCAAAAATGTTCCTCTTCACATCAATGGTGGCTAAAAAAGCAAACAGACCATTACCAAGATATTTACCAGATTATAAAATTCTTTACAAGAACATCATTACAAGAATATTTTAGGTCATTTTCAAAGTAATGTCTATGGACAGCATGTGACATGCTACTAATTACACCATTTTTAAATTTGTGCAGACTTTTAGATACTAAACATTAGAATCTTTACAAAGGCTAAATAGAAAAAAACAATGAAGATCGAGTTAGTTATACCAATGGGTTTATAATCAGTGGCATCAAAGGTCCTGAAGGACGATCCGAATGGACTCTTCATCTGCTGCTCCATCATGTCATCCTCATCGTCAGCCTGCAACATGGCTACAACAGACACCAGAACATCAGAAAAATGCCACGATATCTAATACCTCAACGTGCAACAGACATTTTCATCCAAAGAAAGAGAGTACGTAATTTCCAAAATAAAACACAGATTTGACTGTGAAGAGAAGTGAATGAAAAGTCAGACCGTCAGCATCATCACACAACACCTGGCAGGATTTTGATCCGCCTATGGAGCCATAGTTTGGTGCTGCCAATGGTGATCTACATGCTTAGAAAACAGTGAATTTGATTTTAAGATGCTTGGCGCTTCTCATCCGGCATGCTACAACTCTGAGCAATCGGCAAAAATTGGCCGTGATAGGACACGACTAAAAAACGATGCTCTGGTTGAGCTTAAGACACATTATGCAAATGTGCAGAAGAACAGCAATCACTGAAACACTCCACCAATCCAGGTTATCACAAAGTGGCCAGACACATGAAAAACTGCTTAAATTTGCAAAACAGAATCTAAATGACTTAGACTGTGAGAAACAAGATTCTCTAGTCTGACGAAAGGGAAAATTAACCAACAAGCATCATCTCTGCAGAAAACCAGGCACCACTCATCACCAACCCAATGGTGAAGAGCTGTAATGCATTATATTATGGGGTGTTTTTTTTTTTGTTTTTTTGGCCATGACTAGGGCACTAGCCGAACACAGCAAATTGTGAAGATATTCGTAAAGAAAAGCTGGTCCAGAAAACGCAAGACCTCAGACTGGGGTGAAGGTTCACCATCCAACAGGACAATCACCCTAAGAATGCAGCCAAGACAACAAAAACAAACTTCTCTATCTTGCCTATCAATCTGACAAATCAAAGATTGTAAAAAGAAGCTCAAACAGAATCGAAGCTCTAATCGCTGCCAAAGGTGCTTCAACCAAGTGCTGAATTAAAACTTTTGTCAATGTGACATTTCAGATTTTTTTTCCTTTTAGAAATTTGCAAAGTTCACAAAATTCACAAATCTTTTTCACAAATCTTGTTTTTTGCTTGGTCATTATGTTGCACTTAGTTTAGATTAATGTAATTAAAATTAATTTAAAGCTCAACAGCATAAACAAAATAAGAGAATAAAACAGGAAGTGATCCAAACACTTTATGAATGCAATTTTTGTGTCTCTTACCTCCATAAATGACAGTTCCATTGTTGTTGAAAACAATCCTACACTGATCTAGAGCTGGGACTGTGTGAAGAAGATGAAACGTCCTCAAATCCCACTGGAGCTTGAGTTAAAGCAAACAGCTTAAGAAAGAATGCAGCAAGAAGGGGTTTACCCTTTCAGCATCTCAGTAACACTACTTCTCCAAATCAACAGCAGCCTTCTTTTTCCGTATTAATCAGCATTAAATAATAAACTGTTGTTAATTAAGTGTAATAACTACATAATTAACTAAAACCTCATTTAGAGAAGAATCAGAAAACAAACATCATCATCATCATCATCATCATCATGAAACACAGCCAGCGGTTCACTGAGCAGAAAAGTATACGATCTCGGTGTTGATGATGACCTCTAAACCATTGGGATGGAAAACGCCACTGATGTTCATGTTGAACTTGTCAAACTTGTGGATGGCCTGAGCGGTGCGGACATCCCACATGACACCGTCATTCAGGACCAGGTCATCCGTGGGGTTAAATGTGGCACAGTTGCGCTTGTAGTTGTTGGCTAGGTCAGGGTTATTGAGGGTCAGGAGTTTCTGTCCAGACTGTATGTCATATATCTGCAAAAACACAAGACAAAGCTATACGTTTTTAATCACAAATTACATACAGTTGTGGTCATAAAGCTACATACACAATGCAGAATCTGCAAAACTTTAATTTCATCAACAACAACAACAAACTATCATACAAATTGCATTTCACGCCATTTAAAAAGTTTATTTTCTGTTATATTGTAAAACAGAAGGTCAGTTAAAAACCTGGGGCTGGATTCAAGAAATATTCTTAATTAGAAATTTCTTCTTAACTGCCATTTTCTTTTTATATTCTAATGTAAGAAAAAAGTTAAGAATATTTTGTATTCCCAAAAATTGTTCTTACGAATATTCTCATCTTTTCTCTTAAGATTGTTCTTAAGACTTAAGATTTTTTTCAAAAACGCAGCGCATTAAAAACGTGAAACCAAGCGCCAGTTAAGCTGGTCACAACAAAAATAGTCTGTGTGCTTATTATTAGGGTAGCCTAATCTGCAAGAAGCGCAAAAAGACGATCCTTGAAGTGAGAGTTTATCAGTGCATCTTGCTGTTTTCAGCCATGTATTCACCAAGATAAAGACTGCCATTTTCTTCAAGAAAAAAATTAAGATGTTCATCTTAATTCATAAATGATAAACAAACACAATACTAAGTGAATTAAAAACTAGTGTTCAGGTGTTGGCAAAAAGGAAACTTGCATGTGCGATGTGCTCTTTTGTTCCTATGACTCTGTCCTGAGAAAGTTTGCTGAACTCCACATAATGATCATCCAGGAATGAATGCCTAGAAATAAATAAGGTGATCAATTAAAAAAAATATATATGAAAAATAATAATTTCGCAATTTTAACAGCTGCTCGTTGGCATGCTGACTCACTTCATGATGAATACGGACTTCATACCCCACAGTGCGGATAAGGGATAACTCCAGGAAGCTGATGTCAACAACAGGGAACCATCCTGACACACAGACAATATATCAGCATCTACCATAAAAGCATTTACACAGCAATTACAACTGTAAACTTTGGCACTAATGGCTGATGTGGGTCAGAGCAGCTATCAGTCTGGCTTTTATGCAGAATTACATGGTTACAAAGAGAAAAAAACACCACTATCAGATGTGCATGAATCACTGCAACTGCCAAAGTGCTCAATGTATCAAGCTCTGCATTATTGTACCATGGCAACCACATGTCATTATATGCTGCACTTACAGGCCTACTATAAAACCACAAAACTCACATGCAACATCAGGCGGAATCTATCATAACTAATGCCATAACTAAAATCATGTATTAGGGCCCTGGGCTGAGAGAGCTCCAGAAAGCTATATCTACAGGGCTCAAGGTGCTCGTATGAGTGTGTGTGTGTTTACTCTAGAGGGCTCCAGGTGTGTGATGGCTGAGCTGTGACAGCTGTAACTGGCTTCCTCCTGCCCGCTGAACACATTGTAGAGTTTGAGCTGCCCAGTACACGTGCCCAACATTAGGAAGCGCTCTCGTGCTGAGAACGCACAACACATGAAGCCACTCTCATCCTCCTCAGCCTCTCTAAACACAGAAATCGGCCGAAACCTGGACATATAACCACAAACAGCATTTGATTAGCGAGACGAACATCACGATTGGGAAAAAGAACTTAATACCTCATTAACAACATTAACAAACACAAATAGGACAGTTCTGGACTTCTGAGTCCCATTTAATGACCGACTCATATTTTCATACCTGGTCCAACATATCAAAAGCATCACAAATCTGTGTAACTGTACCTGCTGAAGATGAGATGCCTGTCAAAACAGCCTCCATCAACCCCACCATATTTGGGGTAGACGACTCTGCGTGTATGGCGAGGTGTGAAATTGGTGGGTGCCTGACGTCTCTGCTTGGGCTCTGGGCATTGATGCGGTGTGAAGAGGCTGAAGGGAGGACACGTCGTCACTGGGTTCTTGCAGCGGGCGTGCTGCTCTCGTAAATACTCTGTAATGATACTGGAAACGAGAACACGATACATTTATGTGCGATACATTAACACCAAACTGAGTAGCCAAAATATGATTCAGTATTGCATTGAATGTGAAAAAAGCCAGAAACCACGCATGGTTTGACAGAGCATTTCAGATAACGGTCCTCATTCATTCATTCATTTGTTCTGACACAAATTTTTGAATTTATGATAAGGTTTGTGTTTTCAAAATGTTAGTTGGTACGAAAGAAATCTCCACCTTCTTCCTACCACATGTAAATGGTGTGAATGATTGGAATTCATTAACACACAATTGTTTGACTATCATATATGATGTTTACGCAGTGTTTGTGAATCCAGAGGTGAATCCGTTTTACGTTCAAGTCTGGATTTACTCATACATTTACCAGGGCTCTACAGTGCGACCATTTCAGTTGCATTTGCGAGGAAAAAAAAAAACTACTGCATGCGACTATGAAAAATATTTAGGAGCAACAGTGTGACTGACATGATCAGCATATTTGTGTATGCGCTCAGAGGAGTGTCAAAGGTTTTTGCAACGTCAAGTAATGTGTCGCAGACATGTCTCACAAATCCTTTCATAAGTGTAGAGAGAGTGTAAATAAGAGAGATTGATTGTGGAGTGTAGAGAGCTTCGTTGATTATAATGGAACTTTGTGAGACCGCAATGAGAGTTTGTAAATGAGATATTGTTTTAATACAACTTTTAAATAAACAAGAAGTTAATATTAAGTGACTTACATTGTCTGATATAACACTATTGCCTGATTTTGCTCTTTCATCAAAAACAGTTTAAAACAGTCACAACTGAGCTGCTGTGCATCTCCATTCAAACACAGCAGTGTTTCGTTTATGAATGAACATGCATTTTTAAACTAATCTAGGGAGACAATGATTCAATTTCCCCATTCATAAATACTTCCTTTATTCCTCTATGAATCAGCCATCCAAAAAAAACAAAAAAAAAAAAAAAACAAAAAAAATCAAATGAATGAATGATTCGGTGATAAAAATCAAGGTGACTTGCCGCCACCTACTGGCAGTTTTTTTGTTTCATTTTAAAGTATCTTTTCAGTTCATTCGTTCAATCATTTAATATTTCTATATTCGAAACTTCATATATATTAGAACACTACTTGTTCTTATTCTGTTCTAATTAGCAATTTTAAAAAGCTTAAAGAATAATTAAATAAAACATAATTTGAAATATATATATATTTTAAATTTTGACAAAAGATGACATATGTTTAATAAAGTTAGAAAAATGCCATTACAAAGGTTAAAACAAAAAATTCCCCTGGAAATCATTTTAAGGAGTCAAATATCACCTCGTAATGGGAAGGCTAATTTTTGATCAGATTTTTTGATGATTGATTAGAAGGTGCTCCTAATTTTAAGTTAGGAGCACAAGTGTTCCTTAGGCAAGTTTCATAAAAGAGGCCCAAGGCTTCCGGTGTTCAGCAGTAACAGTGCCTATGCATTTACCATATTTGATGTGCTCTCCTAAATTAAATCATGTTTATGTGAAGTGATCTGCTTTCTTCAGAAGATCTTGATCAAAATGTGATCATATTGGTTGCTTTTACAATGCTTTTATGAACTTTTTGTTGCGTGAACATTTCGGTTGCATGGGCTTTCAAAGGAGGTACGAAAATTATACAATAATATTAAGAATATCTTCATTTGTGTTTCGAAGAAAATAACTGATGACAATTTTCATTTCTGGGAGAACACTAAGCAGTTTGTCTTTTTCTTAACTATGATGCATTCAATGAATCATTTAAAGACTATACATGCATTTAATAAAACCTTGTTTAAAACTACCAGTATCTATTCAAGATAGGCAGTCATGTGTTGCATTAACTCAGAGTAATTTTTGCAACAACTGTTTTTTCAGCCCTTCTTTTTACAGCAAGGAGCAAATGTTCAAAAAGCTACAGAATGCTTTCACACTATAATGCAGGTATCAAAACTCGACATTGGCATAAATCTATGAAAATGTTTGTTATCTTTTTTATTTGGCTAACCGAGACTTGTCATAGCACTTGCACACTATTGTTCTTATTGATAACTTCTTTTGTCCTCATTCAAGTCGCTTTTGGATAAAAGCACCTGCTAAATGACTAGATGTAAATGTAAAATGGGTATGAAATGACAGTCTGAAATAAGGGTAGCCCACCTGTCTAGGGTAGGTGGAGAGGGCAGATGTCTGTCCAGCTGCTTTTTCATGGCTGGACTCTGGCTGAAAGCACCATGATCTGATTTCTGCCTCAACACTTTTGGCCTCTTCCCTCCTGCAGCAGCACACGGTGACGGCCGCTCCCGTGAGAACACGATACGTCCAATGAGCGGAGAGCCGTTACTATGGTGAGAAACTGGAGGTGGCGGTGGGGGTGGAGCCTGTGACGTGGAGGGGCGAGGCTGGGCGTGGTGATGAGGAAGAGCGTGGGGGGTGTGGCCACCCAGACGGGCCGCGACTCCGTTAGTGAGCCGAGGAGTCCGTGGGATGCCGGCGGCAGGAGAAGGAGGCGTCGCGACAGAAACGGGAGTGAACGGCGGCACGCTAGCGTGTGCCAGAGCGTGCAGCCCCATGGGCAGCTCGGCTTCTTTCGTCAGTGCTGTCGCCGTGTCCGTAAGGCCCTTAGATAAAAGATGATTTCGAATAAGCAACAGAAGTTCCTTCTCGGGAAACGAAATGCGTGACTGTGCCACGACACTAGCCCGCTGCAGCCGCGCCAGGGAAACATCTGTGCCGATTAGCAGAGGCTTTCCAGACACTCGCTCTATAAGTTCTGCTGCATATTTGCAGAAGCGCACGTGCTCGCTGCGCTTGTCCTGAAGCACAGGCTCTTTCATCAGCTGCTGGATCTGTCCACTGCTAAAGAGCGGGAGCTTGCTGATGATTTGTCGCACCGCTGCGCTACGCGCTAACCCAACTAAGGCTTTGCACGCTAAAGCACGAATCTGATCGGCGTCTGTGATGGGCATCTTGATGGTGAGCAGGGACAGCAGGACTTTAATACCATTGTTCGACTGAACCACGTTCCACATCTTGGCCAGGACGCTCTCGCTGGCGCGGTGGGTCTGTGGCAGACGGCGACGCGGGGTGCCCGAGATGAACTTGCCAATGCTAGAGACACGTTTGTCTGGAGCGCAGACGCAGTTTATGATCACCTGCAGGGCTGACTTCTGGATTTCTGCGTCATTTACAAACACTTCACCCTCTGCGACCACCAGCACTATGCTCATACCTGCAGGGCACAAACGTACACTTTTCTAGCGTATCTGCAGTTTTGAAAATGTAATACTTTAAGACCTTTATTTTTTTTTAATTAAACAAACTGGAGCACACATTCAACTGCAATTCAGTGTAACTTCAAGGGTAAAGTACTTGAGACGTGTTTTATTCATTATATACATATGTACTAAAATCGTTTTATGTACCAGTATACAAGACATACAAATTAGAGGCAAACCGATATTGGATTTAGTTCATACGATGCGTTTAAAAAAGGCAATAAACAGATTATGGTGCAATGAATGTATTAAATTAAATTCTTAGTCTTCCCTTAATGTTACGGTACAGCACAGACAGATGCTACAAGAAGTTGCATTGAATTACAGTTTGTGTAATGAAAATACTGAATACTTTTAAGCATAATGTGGGACTTGTTATAAACAAGCCTCAAATACTACACTTTACTGTTCATTAAAAAGCAGGGGGGAGATTATAGATGCACACTTACAGCCATCTACAACATATTACAGTATTATTCATCCCATTTCTTATATACAGTTCATAAGCAATCAATAAGGATGTGTGGTATTTACTGATCGTGAACTGCTCTGAAACTATGAGCCTGTAGAACACACAACCAACCGTGCCACATTTTGTCTTTTGACGTGCAGTGCTCACATCATATTTAAAATCAATCAAAGTTTGGTCTTGTACACTGAAGCCTATGAAGGTATTTTTGGTGCAAAACAACTGAGCGTCTGTGACGGCAGAATTTGTAGTTGTAGGGAATAGGCACACGTGTAATAGTAAATTTGAAGTCACAGACAAAATTTTTTTTTTTCTCTCCCACAAACACAACACTCACACCTTGAATCCTTCATTGCAGATACACAAATCCTATTCTACGAATTACAAATCAAGAAACTGGTACGCTTGCATGTTTTGTTACTATTGCTGCAGTGAATATGGTGCAAAACACATTCACACACCTGCATTAAAAATGTGAAATCACGGACGAATTCTGTACATTCGCAAATCAGTATGCAAATTCTTGTAATGAGATTTGCACACTTGTAGAATGTTTTCTTATATATATTTTTTTCTTAGATGCTTTTTCTAGCACACACAAGTGCATAAAGACAACGGCGCGAATCTGCTGCTACGAGTCTCAAACGCTGTTTTTCCTCTTGCGAGTGACAAGTTTCGCGCACCCGATTTTGCACCACATATCTGTTTAAAATATGGAGCTAAAGTGATTTGTGCATCTGTAGAGGCAACGGCGGGCACTCTTCAGAGATCAGAGAAGTTTGGCCAATCAGAAAAGCTACACTGTATTCAGTTTTTGTTATTCTTTACAGTTCTTCGGTTTTGTTACGACCAAGTTTTGTAGATCTTATCGCCTGCAACATTGGGGGTGTATTTTGGAACCATCGTGATGGTGATTGGATCAGCTGGTAAGTTAATTTCTAACGTCAGTTATCTGAATCAATCAGGGAAATAATCAGGGAAGTATAATAATTCTGCACTGCCTTTTTATGTCAGACATTACATAACAGCGAAGAGGTTGTAGTCTATTGGTCATGTCATCTGCAACGGAGGTGTATTGGAGTCTTTTCTTGTGATTGCATTACACTGGATAAATTAGATCAATCGGAACCGGAAACACTTCCCATAACACCCGATGTACTTGTTGCATCATAAGAATGGCAGCTACGCCAATATTAGTCTGTTTCGTTCTTATACAGAGGTCACCGTAGCCACCAGATCTAGTCTGTATCCAGAACAGATGGTGGATCAGCACCTAGAGACGACTTCTACAGCCCTGAATGTCAGCGGAGACCACGTCAACTAGATGAGCCCCAGAGACAGATACCCAGTGAAGACCTCATCACATAGACAGCCAATGGCACAAGACCATGGGAACCAGATGAGTCCTCTGCACAATCGGACTTTCTTGCAGCCTAGAATTAAATTGCTGGTTTCGTCTGGCCAGAGGAGAATGACATACAATTTCGTCACTATATCCCTGTTTAATATTGTAAAGCTGCTTTGACACAACATGCATTGTAAAAAGCGCTATATAAATAAGAGTGACTTGATTTGGTTCCACTGTTTGATCTAAAAGAATGCATTATAAAAAAACAAAAAAAACAATTGGATTGTTTTACAAAAAATGAAAATAAACTGAACAGTCCTAATACTGACAATGCAGTAATAATACTTTAAATTAAAATATAGTACATCCATCCAGCTACTGTAAAACTTACAGCAATCTCTTTACAGTGCAGTTTAAGTGCCTGTCAGTTAGGACCCAAACGAACAGGGGGAAAAATAAAACAATAATAAAAATGTTTGTGAGCTGCGAGCATCTTCCGAAGCTGACAGCAGCAAATAAAAAGTACTTTTTTTTTATTTTTCTGAAATCACTCACTATAACGGTAAATAAAGAAAATGTATCTTTACTGCTTGCCGCTGTCTGCTGAGGATGCTCGCACAACTTTAACGTTTTTTTTTCCTTCCCTGCTGATAGGTGCCCAAACTAGCTTTTCTGATTGGCCAAACCTCTCTGATCTACAGATGCACAAATCACTTTTGCTCCATATTTCAAACAGATATGTGGTGCAAAGGGTAGAGTGTGTGAAACTTGTCATTTGCAATTGAAAACAGCGTTGTTGTCTTTATGCACTTGTGTTTGTGCTAGAAGCATCCAAGAAAAAAAAAAAATTTTTTTACATTTTTAACGCAGGTGTGTGAATGTGTTTTGCACCATATTCACTGCAGCAATAGTAGCAAAACATGCGTACGTACAAGTTTCTTGATTTGTTATTCATAGAATAGGATTTGTGTACCTGCAATAAAGGATTCAAGGTGGTGTACCTGTAGTGTTGTGTTTGTGGGAGAGAAAAAAAAAAAAAAAAAAAAAAAAAAAATCTACAAGTTTGCAACTTTTGTCTGGTGACTTCAAATTTACTATTACATGTGTGGCTATTCTCTACAACTACAAATTTACGCTCAAATTTACATAGATAATGACCAGGGCTTAAGCACGGTGTGAAAAGTTATCTCCAAATTAAACCATTAAACTAGACATGTTATTATTCTGGGAGATTATAAAAAAGTTAATGGTTAAATTAACTCCTGCTATACATATTATAACATAAGTGCATGAAGATGGGTTTGTTCAATTAGAAACTATATTGTCCATGTGTTTTCCAAGTATATTAAATCACAAGAACAGCAAATTCTCACCAACAGTGGAGATGGTCGAGCCATTCTCATCTAGCACAGCAACGTTCTCCGACAACAGCAGCTGGGTTTTAGGAATGACTGTCAAAATGCTCAAGATGTCCAAAGCGTACCTTACTGTGTCAGCCCTGAAACACACATTTACAAGAAAAAACGTACACTTAGTAATGTTTTAAAAAAAGGTTCACATGAAATGAATACTTCAGCACAGAATAAATCTGACTCAGAGCGGATTAAGTTTTACTACTAGTGAAATTATTTTAAAGACTAGGGTTGTGCAGTATACTGGTGCTACAGCAGTACTACACAACCCAGCTCTGCTCACTTTGTCTCGGTAACCCCACTGTTATTCACACTTTTGCTCATGGAACAATTTTGTTACAGTTGTGTGAGGAGTGTATATATTTTCTACTATGACAGACAACGGAAGACCTTTGCTTTTATGTTATGCTGCATCTACACCAATTGGCGTCAGTGTAAAAGCCTATTATGCTGTTTTAACAGTTTCTTTTTTGTTTTTGGAACTGTGTTTTTATTAAACTTTTTATAAACATAACAATATACATCTTTATTTGACAAGTATTTTTAGTCTTATTCTTGGTCTTTTATTTTGCCAAACAAACTTGGAGATCAATTTTTCTCATTTATTAAATGCTGAGACTGGAACCAAAACTGTAAGGGATTGAAATAAGAAGAGAAGTCTCGGCAATAAGTTCATTTTGACAGTTTCTATCCTTCCAAACATAGAGAGAGGTAGTACTTCCCATTTAGCAAAGCCTTTTTTTGTAATCTCAAAAAGCTGTGTGAAATGACATGTAGACATGTATAAACATGATGCCGTGGGTGTAAGGATGACTAAAACCCTGACTGGACCATCAAAAGGATACCTCCTTGTCTAACTGAGTGGGCCAATGTCCTGATATCATCACTGCCTCAGATTTATCAGCATTTACTTTGTATCCAGAAACTAATTCAGTCTTTGAGGCATTCTAAGAGGGCCGGAACAGATGTAAGAGGGTTTTCAATAAGTAATAATACGTCATCCCGTATAGCGATATCTTATGACACTTTCCACCTTTATCCTTCATTTTAAAGGTTTCTAATTTTGTCTGGAACAGTTTGTTAAAGGATCCAATCTCTAACACCCTCCTGTTTTCAAAGTAACTTTGCAAGACTCCATGTCTTGCTCACACATCATTCAATTAACTGGTGTTCCTCACCTCCCATAGTATGTTCTCCAGTCACAGGCGATAGAGATGAGTTGCAAAAGGAGCTGCACACATGACAGTTTGTGGAAGACCTCTGCAGGCTCCCAGTACAAACGAGCCGGTCCGAACTCAATCAGAAACTCCACCATTTCCACCACTTGCTCATGGGTGTAGGAGCAAGCCTACAAACATTTCAACAGGAGAAAAAAAGAAGAAGAAGAAAAAAAAAAAAACCACTAGTTAGGATCTGGCGCTGTAAACTATTGCAGTGGTAGTGTGCTGAAGAGACATACCTTGTAATAAGGCTGCGGGTGTATCGGCGCTCCTCCCTCTGTACGCTGTAGCGACTGTTTGACCTGCTCGACTTTAATGCCCAGGTGAGCCTCAAAATACCTGCGCAGCGCCATGCACGTATGTTTTGCAGTCTGTCTGCTTGAGAAAATCTCATCGTCGCTTAACAGTGCGCCCTGGTCCTCTGGGTTCAAAATCTCCAGAGTGCTAATCTATAAAACACAAACACCCTGTGAGAAGGACAGCGTGTACCAAATGCTGCCAAAACATACAACCTACAACAGACTTCAGGCAAACACTGCATCCAATCAGCATGTCAGTCTCAACACCAGCCTTCATCAGACTATCTAGACATTTATCATCTATTACTCTTGTAT
>JAHKKF010534807.1:12883-29519 GCA_019740295.1 Labeo calbasu
ATATTACTTTGGTAAAATCATAAAACATAACTACAAAAGAGTGTTTGAATAACATGGTGGTGAATAACTGACCATTAAACTTGTATTTTTCTTAAAACATACTTGATGAACTTTTTTGATCCACTTTAAATGTTGACTACTGGAGTTTCCCAGGCCGCCCAGCTGAAAAGTGACCGAAAACCTCTAAAACCATCAAATTAGACCAGTCTGACAGTGGAAAGAAGCTCAGTGGCCAGCTGTGCGTTCTGTTATTGCTTTAAGCAGGTCACATTTGTTATGTGCAGAAATATGAACTTGGCAGCTGAGGACCCACCTCCCGTCATACCATCATCCCCAGTTTATCAATGACCAGCAGGCACTTTTTACAGTCTGACCTTCTTTTTTTTTTTTGACTACACCCATTTCTCTAAGGGATACACCACCCAAAAATTAAGGTTCTGTCATTATTTACTCATCCTCATGTGCTTTATAAACCTTATGCAGAAAAACAAAAATTCTTAAAATATCTTGTTATATTCCATCAAATAAAGTAACAGTTCTTGGTAGGGCTGGGCTGTATATCGAGTTTGCACAATATATTGATATATTTTTCACAAACGTTACAGAATGAGGGAACACGTTTCTATCGATACGTGGTTTGATACGAGCACATCTGAAAAAAAAGTGGAGGACACAGAGTAAGCTGTTGCAGGGAAAGTGCATCATCTAATTTGTCTGAAACATGAGATGCTTTTTATTAAGGGCTGTAAAAAACAAATAGTAAAATCTAGTTAACACGTCTACTTTAAAGCAGTTAAACAGATGCTCTGACAGACATTCAGAGATGTGCTGCCGACAGATAGACTACTTGCACTGTTGTAATTCATAATAATTCTGCACAATAAAATGCATAATTCTGATTATACATTTTGTGACAATTTGTAGTTGGACAATACATGTGCCATATGTAGAATTTTAAACCTACAAGTGTATTTTATGGTTACTGCAAAATAGCCTAACACAATTAGTGAGGGCTTTTTTTTCTTTTTTTCATTTTTAGTTTAGCGAATCTAACTTCTGCTCTAAAAGCATTATTTTTGTTTTTAGAATGTAACGTTACAATGGTATATGCTATAATGTAATGTTTTTGCACATAATATGTAGCATGGTTACATTCATTAAATGCATTTTCATTGCATTTAATATGCATTGTTTCATTGGACGACATTGGGCAGGACGTGAGTTTATTTTTATTTTTTTAAATAAACAGAAAAAAAGCAGTTTTTGGTGACATGAGGGCAAGTAAATGACGACAATGTTTTTGAGTGGAGTATCTCAAACCTTTGTTGTTTTGTCCTAATTCAAGCCTCTGTGAAGCATGATCATGATGCATACCAGGTTGACGAGCCGCCGCAGTCCATCTTGTTTGTCGAAGAGGTCGAGCACAGCTCTGAAGGAGAAACAGATGGAGAAGAACATGGTGGCGTGGCAGCAGCCGGAGGCGTGCGAACACTCCAGTAGCCACAGCGTGTAGCTCACCACCTCCGACAGCAGCGAGTGTGGCAACATACACACCTAACAAATCAGAGAAATCAGATAAAGACAACGGTGAGAGATAAAAGAAGTTTGACTGTGATCACCATATCATGAAAGCATCATACCCTCTCCATAGCATCCTGGTTGTATGCGAGGTAATAGAGGCACAAAGAGACGCCAGTGGCAGCCATGGAGGGTCGTGGGATCTCCAGTAACTTCGGCACTCCACCATGCGCAACAAACTCGGCAGCAAACTTCTTATGGAGGAGGAGAGACGCAAGATACTAAAAGCCAGAGAGAAAACAGAAAGAATGGTAAAATGGGCACGTGAACGATACCCAAGAACAGAATAAAAGTCATTCAAATAATCACGGTCATCAAGATATTTAAATATATTTGGATCTAATTTATATACACGGCAAAAGTTGAGTAGGACAAAAATAAAAAAATAAAAAAATAAAAATTCACAATGAAAATTTTCCACATTTTATATCAATAAGTTGTCACCAAAGGCTATTTATGGCCATTTATGAGTTCAAAACGATTACAAACAACAAAAACGCTTACAGCACTTCAAGTAAAACTCTTCCTGGTCCTTTAGCCAGATAAGGCACATTTCATATTTGTCTTCAAAACTCATTTTAAGCATATATCTTGAGACCAAAACGATCATAAAATACTTGTAATATCTTTCAGGTACCTTCAGGGCTTCAAACGTGAGCTGAACATCATTTGTCTGTTTCAGGTCCATGTAGTGCATCAGCAGCTCACGAGCACCAAGCTGCATGAAAACAGCCAACAACTGCACACACAAACACACAAATTAGACTCATTAAGGCCAGTTCTGCAACTGATTATTTTTCGGTTCATATGTCTTTTTGCTGTAAAATCTAAAATGTACTTATTTTTAATAAATTAAACAAGAATAACTTAAGATAAACACTTACTGGACTGAAGCAACTTAGATTGGCTTAATTATTCAGACTTATTTTTTACTTTTCTTTTTTTAATTATGGTAAAATGTGAGTATCCATCAGGCTTTTGAGTATTTGTTTTTATGTTTATCTCGAAGGGTGTGAAAGGCGTTAAGTGACATTTCACCAACTTCACAGGTGGACCAAAACAAAAATGTACCTTTGTGTACTGATTTTAATTGTTTATAATAAAAACATACATGCACATGGATGACAGTATACTTTTGCCAGTAGAAAGAGCTCATCAAGAGCTGTCATTTGAGACTTGTTTCACTGGGGCAGTACCCTTTCAACAGGTACCAATATGTACATTTTAGGTAACGTGTCCCTAAAATGCACCTTTTGAAAAAGGTACTGCCTCAGTGACAGCTTTTGTACCTTGTTTACTGAGAATGTTTTGGATTGCATGTTTTGACAACTGATATTTATATGCATTTTAATGTAAGAATCTATTATACTGTTAAGATCTGATTTACATTACAATCTATTAGCTTCATCTTACTTTTAGTTTACTATTATTTAATGGCTTCACAGGGTTACTATCACGCATGCTCACTTGTTTCAGCGAGGGACTTATAAAGACGACCGTATGTGCAGTTAATTTAGTTATATAATTCACTTCAAAGCTGCCTTTTGTCATTTTGTAGCATTTGTGCAGCAAAAATTCCAACACTAACACTGCTGTATCTATCATAGGGCTCTAGCAGTGAATGAAACCAATGATCTTGGCATGGCTAGGCCAGGCTACAGGAAATTACCTCCTGGTATTCTCCCAGTGGGGTAAGATACTGTAGGATAAGGCGCTGCTCTATTCCAGGCGTGAGCGGGTACAGGTGGTAGTTATTTCCTATCACCCACGGGCTCATCTCAGACCAGCTGCTGTTAGACAGCTCACTGAAGCTCCGCTCCGGCTCTGGCGTTGAGAAGTTCAGCTTTTGTTTTACTTTGCCACCATTCTCTTTCTTCCTCCAGTTCCTCATGCCTTCCACTGGGCTGTCTGTTTCGTCCAGCTCTAAAGGGACCGCTGCAGCAGGCTTCATTAGACCCTTCATGCCTGCGTTACATCTCCCCACGCTCCTCGCCGCAGAAATTGGCTGCAGCTCAGCCTCAGAGTCGTTTTTTCTCGTTTCGGGTTTCTCCGAGTGAGCATGCGGAACGTTAGGAACGAACTCTCCGTCCACGGCCTCCTCGTCCAGGGGCAGCAGTGGAGCTAGACACTTGCTTGGACGCTTACTGTCCTTCCTGTTCTCTGCCTCCTTTTCCTGAAGCTCCCTCAGTCTCTGCAGCATTAAAGGAACCTTCGACACAAAAACAGTTGCAAATGAAAATCAAAAAAAAAAACTGTAGTTTCTTAGTCAAGACCCTAAGACATTTTCATCGCATAAACAACATGTTTATATTTACCCCATAAACTTAACTGTAGGGTATATTGTTTCATTATCACCCATTTCTATTTCACGCGTAACAGCGTGGCTTATTACACCATACAGTCATTGTGAAATTAGTTCACTGCTACAGGACTCACTAGTACAGAGTTTTCCTCGCGATAGTTGGCAGCGATGTCCTGGTTCTCCATGGCTCCTGCTAGCAGGCCTGTGGCGTAGATTCGGAGGGGCTGCTCAGCCTCCTGAGCCCATTTAAACAATCGCTCCACTATCCCTTCCTGTCATGGACACAAACACACATTTACAACCTGCATGCAGATGTCAGCTACACAACCGATAATATGACTCTGAAGAGATAAATACAAAGGCTCGAAGTACCTTTTCTTGAAAGACCACAGCCGTCTCGAGACCAGGCATGATGTTCAACAGCAGTCTGCACGCCGCGGTGTTCAGCGCCACCTCACGGCTACTCATCACGTATGAGTTCACAAGCTATTAAAGCACAAAAGTATTTAATGTACATACTGTATAAATTAATGTCATTGCTTGCAAATATAGCCTAAGGTTAAAGTGTGTTTTTAGAGTAAGATCAATTTCCATTTCGTGAGTTTACTTCCTCTTTTTGGCCGGGTTTAATTTATCCGTGTCAAAGCTTCTAAACCGGGGTGTTTTTAGGAGCGTGATATTTAAATGATGATTGTTTTCAGCCATCACATTTATCAACATATGATCATTTGTACGACAGGACTGGTGGTATATGAATGGTTTCATGAATCACACATGAACTCTGTCGTAAGTTGATTTGTGCGCACGGATCTGCCCTCGTTTCTACGTTAGATTGATAAATGAGGCCCAGTGTATCTGAGATTCGGTCTTAAAGTGACAGAAGCCTAATATACCTGCTGCTGTCTGTGTCAACTATAATCAAAGAACCAAAAAAACAAAATAAAAACAAATCACTCACTTCTCTTGACTGAATGACTTTTGTCAATGACAAGTAATATTGTATAAACATTAAAATATATATTTTTTTTTACATGCATAAAATATTTTATTTACATGCTCATGGTTGCCAGGTTGGGAAGATTAAGCAAACAGCTTCTATGTTCAAAGAATAAAATTTGTGACAGGAGCCAGACTCAAACCAGTCTTTCACATACACACAAAATACAAAAATCTCTAGTAAGAGACACTTTATATCACTGCCACAATGTATACCAGGACAACATCAAGTCTAAATATTACTTAAACTAAATAAAATAAGATTATAACAGTTATTTTTGTTTGGTCTTTTGTTTACATATTAATGTATCAACATTTTATTTTCCAAACGATCTATGTTAATTTAGAACACAACCAACTCTTTACACGTATACTCAAAGACTGGCATTTGGACATTGATGATTATAATTATAATCATAATCATTTTAATGATAAAAATTGGTAAAATGTGTAACCAGTGAGCATGTGCAAGTGTTAAGCTGTGCATAGTTAACCAGCGAGCTGGTACCCACAAATAAAGTGTTTCACTTCAATCCATGATGTAACTGTGGATTCAGTCACAAGTCAAAACATCACATGCTCATGCATCCACCTTACCGCATTCATAAAATCGTCATTCTTGAACAAGATTTTCAACAGGTGTCCCAACATGCACTCTGGGTCTGCCCGTCCTTTAGAGCAAAACAAGAAAAAGTTATTTACAGTAATTTTTGTTTATATCCAGGAGATAACACGGCAGTAAAATAATGAGATGTCAAGTGAAAGGGCAGTAGACATTATCACCTGGATGGCGGTCATCAAACGGGTCAGGATCAGCCTTATGGTACTCCTCCGTCTCCCTTTCAACAAGCTCCGAAATTCTTCAGAGATTAAAACAAGTATTAACACATCACTGATGCAACCACATTAACACTTGAGAGACATTTATAAATAAATGTACTTTTAGTTCTTAATGGATTCTTATGCATGACCCACCATTCTATAAATGGCAGTCAAATTAAAGGTGTAACTTAAATAAAAATGAAAGGTCACAGGGTCTTTCCCCCCCCCCATGCCACTGCCCTGTGCATCATGTTTTAAACGCAAAAACACGTTCTGTGTGAAGGACCCCTAATTTCTGCTTAAATATTACTCTGTTGGGGAAAAAAAGGTAATGAAGACTTTACTGTTTAGTACTTGACAATACTAAAACTGACACAAAGGAAGTGCACATTACAATACATGTAACGTTTGATCACACAGTGATTCATCACAATGTCATGATTGGATTGCGAGTAAAACGGCATTAAATAGGCATGTCTATTATTCTTAAACAATGCTCACTGACACCCTGGTGTTATTTTACACGTGTGCAGCTCATAATATCAGTGTTGTTTGAGAGTGTAAGAGTAGATTGGTTTGCAGTGAGTATCCAAAATTCAGACACTAGTTTTTTGTGAACAATCTTGTGTGGTCCCATGCTCCTAGACGCTGTACTATTTTTTAATTATGCTACCGAAAACTTACATTCTGATTCAAACTAAAACTTTGGAGATGCAACACCTAAGATATAAGTGCAAAGAATGTATGGGTTTTTGTCTTACATTTACATCATAGTTCAGCAATATCATACAAGCAACAGTGGTGTTTTTTCCTCTAAATATCTGCATGACTGAAAATATGATTTTGATTTGGTACAATAATTCAATAAACGGGAAGTGTCAACTTTGACAGTATTTTTAATACTGTATGTTTTGCTCAACTTCGCAAAAACTCACAAATAAATCCATTGTTTTAAATGAATCAAGCGAGTCAATGATTTCGTGACTCATTCATAAAGTTTTTGCAGCACGTAATTGTGTAATTAATTAAATTAAACCATTTAATCCCTTGACAGCCCTAATTATCTATTTGTGCAAACTGTAAATAATGCAACAGCAGAACTTCAGCTGGTATCAAACACTGAGCTGTAATTAAGGTATGGTGACAACAGTAACTGTTGATGTGTCAGGTGACATTGTAAAGGTTGATGGACGGTTGTTTACAGTAACTGTTGGTGTTGATGCAGGGTCAGGTGATATTGTGTTAATGTGGGGTCAGTGCAGCATTTCTCACTTGGTTAGTATGTTGAGCAGTTCACTTGTGCTGCCCTGCTGTTCTCTCTCCCACTGCTCCAGCAGAGCGCTCAGCTCCGCTTTAGAGTCCACGCTGCCATCACCGGCAGACGCCATCAGCCCTGCGCACACAAACACACACAAGCAGACATGCTGAAGACCACCTCAGTGCTTCTTTACAGAACAATGCCTGATGTACACAGTGGCTCAATGTGCAGTTTTAGGGGCTGCACAACATGTCATGATGTACGTCCTCACAAGAGTATAACTTCAGACAACATTATTAATGAAGTGAGAAGTGGAGGAAGTCTTTCTTAGTTTAAGGAAGCCACTAATATTTTTGTGATGAACCTGAAGAAATCAATGGATATATTAATAAGTTACTTATTAGTACATAATTTTGTGCGTCTTAAGTTGAAGAAGGAAAAAGTACTGTTCTTCAAGTAAACAAGAATCAAAGATTCACCAGAAACACCTGCATGAATGGGGAAAATACTCAATAATCATGTAGTATGTTAGTATATCGAATGTTTACACAGCGATTACGCGTAGCAATTTTACAGTACATTTATGTATACATCACCATGCGCTTCTTATACTCACATTTAATAAGACATATATTAAAATGACACATAAACTCATCAAACCACGCATGTAAACAGTGCTTATAATGTCATGTGCGACAAAGTATGGCAGTGAATACGCGACGACTCACCTTTAGCGCCACACAAACACACTGCCGCAAAATCACTAACAGCTCTAAATGACAATACGAGCAACAGAGACGCGTCACGGGCTGTTATAACCACATGAATACTGTCGCTTAAGAGCTCATGTCACTCGTGCCTGTCTTTAGCAATGTGCTGCAACTTTATGATGGCGATCTCTAAAGACGTCATAACCCGGCGACGACAGGAACTCGTCAATGACGTCAGACGCAAACGTTCGGCCCTGTTCAATATGGAAGGCGAACGGGGCCAAAAGTTTTTAAACGGAGAGCGTGAAAATTGACCGTGACAGCAGGCATTTTTTGTCAATTGTGAAAACGTTTCTTTTGTGTGTGTAGACGCGCATATTCTGGCCGTGTTAAGGCGCCATGTTTCGCCGCGTTTCTTTAGGACGCGTAAAGTCGAACAGTTTGACCGTGCACGTGAAACGTGAAATATTTTTAAAACAGATTTACCTCTAGATTTACAGAAATATAAACCCTTACTTTATTAAAGCATTACTCTACTAATATCTATACTGTGCTAATTTTACAACGTGAATTAAGAATTTTCTACCTGAGAAATAACTTTGAACATCTAAAAGGAACATGACAAATCATGGCATAAGTCTGGCATCACACACAATGTACCGATGCATTATCCCTTATGAACAAATATAAAGTCTCATGTTTGCATAAGTCCATACCATTAGACATCTTTCATAAATAAATATTACTTATGATTGTATACATGTACAGTTGCATTACATTTCCGTTTAAAGACTTTTGGCCCCTTCGCCTTCCATACTCCAATACCTAGCGGGAAAAAAATAAGAATCTGATAGAGTCAACAGACTAAGTTTGTTTTTAGTATAAGACAAAATTGTGGTGAAAAGGAATTGGAGATTCAACAGAGATTTGACAGAGTATTTGGAGTCAACAAAAGGCACATTTTTAAGATGTAGCATTAAAGACATTGTTTTGTTACTACATACAGTAATCTTTATAACGCATATGATAGCTGCAAAAAATGTTCATTAGTGATTTATGCTGGTTAATAGTACTGTTGTTGGAACTTGGACACTTCCAAAAGGTTTGTGGAGCTGCAGCCAATTTTTTTTTAGATTTCTTTTAGCCACAAAGTTACTTTGCTTGTGTGTTAATTCTCTTAAATTAAGTAATTTCATCCCACAGATCTATACACGATAATAAAATATCTGAATTATTATTATTAATATTTTTTAAAGATTTAACTTTTGTGCTTTTCTTCAATTTGGGTATGTGAATCTGTGTTTTATTCACTTTGTTCTTATGTAGTTGATTTTTTTAATCATATTTGAGATATAAATGTTTCCCTAATCATGTATGTACTTTTCAGAAATTAATTAAATAAATTAATTAATTAAAAAGCTGGAATTTGGATAGCCTAAATGTTATATTATTATGTTAATACCGCTGTGAAATTGTTGTACGCATTATTATCAATTAATTAACAAATATCAATGTTAATGTTATTTTGCAATAAAAGACATTTCATGTACCTTTTTCAAATAATTTCATGAAAATGTAGTCTATTAAATGTAATCTACAAGGAATTTAACTTTGCTATTATTAAATATGAAAGGTCTGTATCAGACCGTAACCACCATAGACAATGAGGGGGACAACATCTGTCTGACTAAATCCTCCACCATGACTTTCTTGTAGAACAGGGGTACTCAATTTCAGAGGCCAAGGGGGCCACGTTTAAACCACATAAAATGCGAAGGGCCACAAATTATGGTTGTGGTTAAAAGGGATACAGCTGGGGGCGGAAACAAACAATAAACTTAATTTTCTACTTCTTAGATTGTTTTATTAATGTCTGTGTGCACCTACACCAACCCTAAACTGGGCTGTACACCATGTAACCTTAACCACAAATTACAATTGCATCATAAGACTTTAAGACAATATTTGCAGTTTTACTGCTTTAGAAATGCAGTTTATTACGTATCTAAGTCTTGCCGTTCCTTGTAAAATAATATTGAACATGAAATTAAAACATTTAAAAAATGTGAAACAAAAAAGTGCACATACACAAACAGAGTATTAAACAAGCTAAAATGTTCAAACTGAAAACATTCTTAAGCAAATATAGTTCATAAATGTCTTTAGAGAGAAGTATTATTTTTTCCTATTCATGCTTTTTGTACCTGGATGGGAGACCTCTTGGGAAAACTAGGTTGCTGTTGGTTAGAGGTGTTGGTGAGGCCAGCAGGGGGTGCTCACCCTGTGGTCTATGTGGGTCCTAATGCCCCAGTATAGTGACGGGGACACTATACCGTAAGAAGCACTGTCCTTCGAATGAGATGTTAACCTGAGGTCCTGATCTCTGTGGTCATTAAAAAATCCCATGGTACTTCTCTTAAAGAGTAGGGGTGTATCCCCGGTGTCCTGGAAAAATTTCCTTCCTCTGGTCTTTGTCTGTCATGGCCTCCTAATAATCCCCATTCACTGAATTGGCTCTATCACTCTCTCTCCTCTCTACCTGTAGCTGGTGTGTGGTGAGCACACTGGTGCCGTTGTCCTGTGGCTGCCGTCGCATCATCCAAGTGGATGGTGCACACTGGTGGTGGGTGAGGAGAGATCCCCCCATATGATTGTAAAAGCGCTTTGGGTGTATGACAATACACAATTAAAGTGCTCATTCATTCATTTAACAGGATAGAGTGTGTATTATTGGGCGCTAAACACATGTAATATCTGTTTCATTCGTACTGGACGCCAGAGGGCGCCCTCGCGCAGAAATGCTACATATGCATTACAGAAGTAATAAAAATCATAACGTTTCAGGAAATCCCTAATATGGGCAAAGAGAGCTATCGCTGTAACCGAATGAAAGAAGATCTACTGACGGATCGAATATGAAGACAATAAACACGCGACTCGACAATATATGGTTTATCTGTGTTTTTCAAGCCATTTCTGGTATTTTCAGAATGATAAAGTTGTATTTGTAATTTCTGAGCTGTCGCCGAAATAAAGACCGATGCAGGCCCATGGAGCATTGGAGTGCTACAAATGATCTTCCTTTTCTGAAAATATATCATTTTCTTGATGTGGTGAGTTAAACTTAAGACAGACGATGATGTTAATGTTATGCGAGGAAAATGCCACGAAATTCATAGTTAGTGATGTGAGGTGTGTTCTAACGACTGCGCAAGTAACACGTGAGCCGAATTTGATAGCACATGGGCTAAAGCTAACCTCGCCTGTAAAGATGCTAATGAGAAAAAAACCCGCTAATGAGTTAACCAAGTGTAATAAACTATGATGTTTAAGTGTTCAATAAGTGTTGAAGTGTTGAGTTAATGTGTTGTTGGACGTGCATACATGCGATTTACTGATGAAAGTGTATAAATAAAATAATTTTTATTGTTTCTACAAGGCCGGGGGTTTTTTTTGTGAGAGTGAGATCTTCTGTGACGACTTTCCCTGATTCGTGCTGGACTCATGAGATGCTGTGTGTGTATGGCGAGCCACCCATTGGTTTTGAGCAGTCAAACAGGTAGGATAACTCTTTTTTTTTAAAATTTTCTTTATTTTTTTGCTTTTTAACAAATGTGACTTAGACTCATTGAGATCTACTTCTAATTCTCTACTCCTAATACTTCTACTTCTAATTCTGATTCTCAAGGAAAGACAGTGCTGTTTCTCAATTCCAAGAATGCAAAGAATGGACCTGCGTTCTTGTGGAGACCAGTTCTGCCAGGTTGCTTTGGCAAGTAAGAACCATGTATTCAACACAACCAAACACAACCACATGCATATGAAAAGAGCCATAAATGTCCATGATATCAACAATCCATGATGTCAACAATGTCTTCCACTGTAAAGCTTCTTCATGGACTTATCCATTTCTGTTGCTCTTGTAGTAATGGTAAGTATTCCCTCACTACCCAATCGTTTCCAAAAGTACTGCACCTACAGCATGGGTGTCGGAACCATTGAATGTGGGTGGGACAGGACCTATGATTTTACTGTCCCCCACTTTTACTGTCTCTAATTTTGTGAATATGTCTGCGCACTTTTTAGAGCGCCATCAGTCAAATCCATTCCACATGACGAATGTGCTAATAGATTAAGCTCTATGCTCACGCATATAAACAGGTAGCATCTGGGTTGGAGGAGTGGACGGAGCAGGTGCGGGCGCAGTCATCAAACATATTTCAAAGGAAGCGGGTGCCATGGTCCTGACAGCATCTGTGTGTTTACTGGGTGTATAGGGAATATTTGCATTTATTCACATGCGATTTGATTAGCTACTGGTGGACTGTCATGATTTTGGATAATACAGGATACTGTATGATGTGCATCAGAGGGGATTTAGAAGTGGGTATATGCAAAGCCGACTGATAAAGAAGTGGGTATACGCAGTATACTTGGGTACACCCTGCACTACACCACTGCATGTTAAATAAACTCTATTCTACAAGCATAGATTGCACAGCTGGGTGGGGAGACTGCTTCACAAAAATGTACTTTCATCATATATTCCATAGCCTCCTGTGTCACATCACCACCAGGAAACGACAAAATTTGCAGAAACCTTTACCTGGTAAAACATGGTTTGTATATCAGCTATTACAGCAACAGGCTCCTGTCTGAACCTTGTTAGAACTCCCAGCAGAGAGTTGGTAAGGTAGGGACCCTGCAGTAGCTGACAATTCAGAGATGTTCCTTCATACACTGCACCACAATCAAACAATCAAAAGTTTTTTCTTCTTAGGATGATATACGCCGTGGTGTGGTATGTGGTAGACCTTACCATCTTCTCTTTTCAGCTAACCTCATTAGCTGAAAAGAGACTGAATATCCTCTGAATCTCCTTTCCTCTCCTATCCTCTGAATATCCTTTGTCAATAACATCAGACAGGAATGTTGTGTACTCTTGCCGATATTCTCGATTATTTCTTTTAAACATACTTTGCAGACTCAGGATGCGCTGTTCAATAACACTGCGGTTATTTGGCGTGATGACATCAGAAGACTTAAAAGAAAAGTCTCTGAAGTAGTGACTTTCTTTAAACTTGATTAAGTTTTCTATTATTTCCATGAACTGTTGATCATTTTTAGACATGGTAACATCATCGTGTGACAGTTTCTTATTGAAATCATGATTATATTGAGCAATCAGCAGATCCTACAGCTGGGCAACTGAGATCCTGGCAGTGACTACAGGACAGCCAATCTTTCCCTTGTCACTATTACCACCTCTTAGTGGCCTATTCACGACCCATTCAATAGGGTCTTGACAGAATAGGGCTGTTAATGATTTCCCATGGTTTCATTAGATTTGATGCATTAATACTGATCAGCAGTTGGTGCCGGTGACCTTGTGGGCAGTGCGCCGACATGTGGTGCAGTTGCGCCTCGGGTGTCCCGGGGTTGGGTCCCGCCTTGTGTAACTTTGCCGATCCCACCCCCTTCTCTTTCCCACTCGCTTCCTGTCTCACCACCACTGTCCGAAGTAAAATGGAAAAATGCCCAAAAATAAATAAATAAATAAAAATACTGATCAGCAGCTCAAACTCTGCATTGATGCTGGGAATTTGGAATCTTTCAAGAAATGGTTAACCCTTCAAGTCACCTTGAACAAGAATGTTGTTCTTATTGACTGGCATTGAGCTTTGAGTATACAACTCTGGTAAGTCCACAAAGGTCTGCCCATCTAAGCTTGAAATTTGAAGACTACGGAGCATGTTTCTTGGCCCAGAGTACGGCGCAGTATGGAGCTTCTTGTTCCTGGAAGATTCAGTTTTCTCATCAGATGTTCAGTACAAAAACTTGCTGAACTTCCAGGAAGTGTTGACAGTCTTGCTACATGATTTTGCCTTGACCTGTACCTGGACGATAGACAACACACAATTCTCATTCCTGGCCCCAGTCTGACCACAAGCCTGCAGAGTAGCAAGAGCATTTTTTACTGGTAATGGTGCTGGTTTGGCTTTGGGTTTTATGTGAGGCAAAGTGGGATGCCTTTGATGACAGACTTCACAGCTGAGCAGATTTCTGCATTCTTTACTTATGTCCAGTCTTTAAGCACCCAACAAGATCCATTTTCCTTTATGATGCTCCCCTTTAATTTCACTACCAAAATGCTTTTTGAGCAGACTCCTGGCTCAATCATATCCGTAATCCTTGATTGTGACAACAATGTGACTAACTCTCTTGGCTGTCCGCTTGTATAGTGCTCAAGATAGTAAAGGCATTCTTGCTTGTCACTAGTTTTCTTTTCAATCGCTTGTTCAAAAGCATTAACAAAATAGTCATACTGCAATAGATCACCATCAAATTCCAATAAAATCCAAGGTGGAAGAGAAACCAAATCTTGCAGTTTTAGTAGTTGAGCAGTAATGTTATTTTCCTGCTTATAACATCATGCAAGGTAGGACCCTGAGTATGACCATGAGTGGAAACTGGGGAAGGTAACACTTGTGTATGGATGTTTTCATCAGAACTTGAAATTTGCTACCTTGCTGATAAAGGTTTACAGTGCCTTGAAGTTAGTGCTTGAATTTGCATGTTTAATCTCTCTTTTGGACGTACACTTACGTTGAGAAATTGGACTTTGTTGTTGTGAAGGCATCTTTGGATTTGTTTGACGCACATGATCTTACATGTTTCCTATAATATGCACTCATAGGATCCTCTTCATCACTCATTCCTTCAGCACGTCCTTCACTAGATTCCAGCACAGACAATTTTGCAGTATAAGCAGCTAATTTTGCCTTCATTTGTCAACTTTTCCATTTCTCTCTGCAGTTTCCCCTATTGTCTTTGAAGATCTTCCCTTTTGGCTTTAAGAGCATGCAATTTCTTTAAGGCTGCTGCAAATTGCAAAAGAGCTGCCCTTTCAGCTTTAGCATGAAGACTTGCAGAAGCAGTGCTTGAAGTCTTTGAAGAACCAGAAAAGGAATGGGTTTTTTGTGATCCTTTTTTGAGGCATTGGATACAATCATCAGGATCTATATTTGGGTTTGTTAAAGACATTCCATCATCATCTCCATTATTATATGATACTCCAGCATCTGATAACCATTGTTTGACATTAGTAATGAACTCATCGTGTCATTTTTGCAGACAAGCCACTTTTTTCCTTTTCACATTCAGTTTTAAACATTGGCATTTCCACCAATGAATTATGAGTTTCAATGGTTTCAAAACTCTTTAAAATACTTCTGCACGTGGGAAACCGTTTCTTTGGTCACCTTTCTAGAAAGAAGATCACTGACTTTTTGTTTAACTTTATTTGTTTGAGTGAACTTTGTACTGAGTGAAATGCCCTTTTCAGTCATTTTCCTTGCTCTTTTCTCTGTTTCAACAGCACTGTATCTTTCAACATCAGCCATGGAATTACTTTCAAACACATCAGCATCATCCTTTGCAATCTGGAATTCATTAATCTTTGCCGTCATTGCGCACACAAGCGCATTCTCTTTAAAAGGCACATTTTAAGCAAGCCACAAAGCAAAGATTACACTACAAACAGAGTGTGATCCACTTCAACACAACGAAATGCAGCAAGCCAAAGAATTATTTTGGGTAGAGCATTCCAACATAGACTTCTTCTTGGATCAGTCTCATAATGTGATGTATATATCGCTCAAAGAAAGAGAGGTTCACTCACCGGCGTTTAATGGAGCTTTGGAAATTTCTCTGCATTGTTAAGTTTAAAGCTTACACACTCTGTTTGGTTCAAGACGCCAGGACGCTGCAACACATCAGGTAAGTGATTCACATCCAATAGTGGTCACTCACTCTGCCATATGCGCAAAACTTTTCCATTCACAGAATTCCTCCGTCCATTCCAGTGCACAAGGAAATTTTCTGTACATCTGTCTAAACCATCCACCACCCCTTCACATAGAAGTATGCAACAATCTGTCTGCCTGTCTAAACCCTCAACCTCCACTATTATTAGTAACATTATCTGTCCATCTATATATCTATCTATCTGTCTGTCTGTCTGTCTGTCTGTCTGTCTAGACCAGGGTGCCCAAACTCTGTCCTGGAGGGCCGATGTCTTGCAGAGTTTAGGTCTGACTTGCCTCTAGTATGCCTAGTAAGACCTTGATGAGCTGATTCAGGTGTGTCTAATTGGGGTTGAAGCTACACACAAGTTTACACACAACACACTATCACATTTCTGATATTTAGAAAATAAAAGGGTTGTCACGCTGTATTAATTAGGTCAACTGGAACCCGGGAACACTTCCCATAACACCTGATGTACTTGTTACATCATAAGAAGAATGGCGTCTACGCTAATATTAGTCTGTTTCATTCTTATTCCGAGGTCACTGTAGCCACCCAGATCCAGTCTGTATCCAGATTCGATGGTGGATCAGCACCTAGAGATGTCTTCTACAGCCCTGAATGTCAGCAGAGACCATGTCAACTAGATGAGCTCCAGAGACAGATCCCCACCTAGATGGCCATTGGCACAAGTCTGCGGGAACCAGATGAGTCCTCTGTGAAATCTGACTTTGCTGCAGCCTGGAATCAAATTGCTGGTTTCGTCTTGTCAGAGGAGAACTGGCCCCCCAATTGAGCCTGGTTTCTCCCAAGGTTTTTTTTCTCCAATTCTCCAATATCTTATAGCAATATACTTGATTTCACAGATACTATTTGAACTGAATTGAGCTGGATGATGACATGATCTCTTTTTCTTTGTGTCTATCTATTTGTCTATCTATCTAAACCCTCTATCACCCCCTTTTGGTAAAAGGATATAACACTGTCTGTCTGTCTGGACATAAAACTGTTAGCAACATTATCTGTTTGTGTGTCTGCCTGTTTATCTGTCTATCTACCTATCTATCTATCTATTTATTTTTCTGTCTATCTGTCCATCTAAACTCTCTACCACCCCCTTCTCAAAGAAGGACGTAATACTTTTCGTAACGTTATCTATTT
>JAHKKF010534808.1:4296-40052 GCA_019740295.1 Labeo calbasu
AGCAAAGGACCAGCTTAAACCAGCATCAAAACATACCTAACCAGCATCCCAGCATCAAAACATACCTACCAGCATATGCTGTTTTTTTCACCAGGGAGACATCTTGCAGACGTACGTGTGCTATCTGGGAAAGCATATTAGCAATGTGTTATCATTTTAACAACATAAAATATGTTAGAAGCATGTTGATCATGTTAGCAAAACAAGATAAAACATGTAAGCAAAATGTTAGAACATGCTAAATACATGTTAGCAACATACTAACAATGTGCTGAAACATGTTGAAACATGCCAACAATATGACAAAACATGCTAACATTTTAAAACATACTAGCAAAAAGGTAAATCATATTACCAATGTGTTAAAACATGCAAACAACATAAAATATGTTAGAAGCATGTTAGTAATGTTACATGTTAGCAAAACATGATAACAACATGAAAAAACATGTAAGCAAAATGTTAAAACATGTTAAATACATGTTAGTAACATTTTAAAACATGCCAGCAATGTGCTGAAACATGTTAGTACTATGTTAAAACATGCAAACATTATGCTAAAACAACATGTTAAACATTACAGCAACATGTTAAACATTACAGAAACATATAGCAATATGTTAAATCATGATAGAAACATTTTTAAACATACTAGCAAAATTCTAAAGCATGATAAAGCACGTTAACAATGTAAAATGTTACATTTTAGGAACACGATAAAATATTAAAACACGCTAGATACATGCTAGCAACATGTTAAATAATGCTAGCAATGTGCCCGGAACATGTTAACATCATGCCAGGAAAATCCTAAAACATGCTTTACCATTTTGGTAATAAGTTTTAAAATGTTTCTAACATGATTTAACGTATTTCTAGCATGTTATATATATAAATTGACTGTGATTTGATGGTTGCGTGTGTTTGCTCGGACAGGTATTACCTGTGTCTGCAGCTGAGGGAGGACATACTGTCAGGTCGTTTGCCCTGCTCGTTCGTCACTCATGCTCTGCTGGGCTCGTACGCTGTTCAGGCTGAGTTGGGAGACTATGACCCAGAGGAACATGGGCCAGACTACATCAGCGAGTTCCGCTTTGCTCCCAATCAGACCCGTGAGCTGGAGGAGAGGGTGATGGAGCTGCACCGCACCTACAGGTGAGTGGAGCTGACCTGCATAGGGAGCAATTATTACCAGAGCTGTCAATTAATTAAGAAATTTAGGTGTATTAATTACATGATATGCTGATTAATTAAATGAATCCTAATTTATCTGAGCAAATCCCCCAAATGAAGATAACCTAAATTCATTACATTATTATGGCAGAAGATCAAAGCTTTGAATAGACTTTAAAATCATTATAAGTTAATGTATTGCTTTATATCCTGACCCAGTTCAGTCAATTTTGCAGTTAAGGGTTAGTTCAACCAAAAATGAAAATTCTGTCATTAATTTCTCACCCTCGTCATTCCAAACCTGTCAGACCTTCGTTCATCTTTGGCACAATCTGTGTCAGCAGCACCACACGCATATGTTGTTTTCTTGTGAATGCATGTCGAAGACTGACACGGAAGAGAGGATACTGTTGAATGAAGTCATTATTTTTGCTTTCGTTGCACACAAAAAGTATTTTTGAAGCTTCATAAAATTACAGTTGAACCACTGATGTCACATGGACTATTTTAACGATGTCCCTACTACTTTTCTGGGTCCTAAATGCATAAGTTGCGTCGCTGTCTCTGCAGGCTCAGAAAACTCTTGGATTTCATTAAAAAAATATCTTAATTTGTGTTCTGAAGATGACTGAAGGTCTTACAGGTTTAGAACGACATGAGGGTAAGTAATTAATGACAGAATTTGCATTTTTGTGTGAGCTATCATTTTAAGTTTGTTAGTCTGTCCAAGTCTGGGCTCACAAAATATGAAATATCAAATTTAAATTGCTCGGATGGTACGAAAGATTCCTTAAATGCATAATTTACTAGCGTATCATGGGGCATGATTAATTGCCCCCATTTTTTATCTATTAATAATAATAAATAAACACCAAATAATAAATGACACTAAATTAACACATTAAATTGATAGCTCTAGTAATTACAGATGCTGACAACAAACAGCACAACAATCAAACAGCTCAAAAATTCTGCAGCAAATGTTGCATTTATACAAACTATTTAATTACTCTGAAAATGATTATCTATTACCAGGGGCATGAGTCCTGCAGAGGCTGAAATCAACTTCCTGGAGAACGCCAAGAAACTCTCCATGTATGGCGTTGATCTCCATCATGCTAAGGTATGATGCTGTTATTTATTTATTTATATTTTTAGTTATATTGGTAGCATAGAGGTGTTTATGTTGTACATGGAACATTATAAACTGTATGTTTGGTGGACAGGCGATTCTAGTCCCTGTTTAGGAGGGCTCAGCCCCACTAAAAAAAAAGCAGAGTTTCACCTTTCCACAATTTAAGGCCTAAAAAGTCTTAAATCAAAGAAGAAAGTGTTAAATTCACAAAGTCATGGCTTTCAATTTTGAGTGCATTATAAAAAATGAATAATAAAATATTAAATATATAATCTAAACATCCTTAAATCAGGATACATCAAAATGTTGAGACACAGAACAAAATTAAGTGAGTTTGTGGTTAAACAAAAACAAATACAGTATCTGTATGAAAACTTTTTCCGGTAATACTTTACAATAAGGTTCATTAGTTAACTACATTAGTTAACATAAACTAAGAATGAACAATACTTCTACAGCATGTATTAACTAATGCTAACAAATGACACCTTATTGTAAAGTGTTACATATTTTAGTGTTTGTAATTTTTGTGCAATGAATTAAAAAGTAATAGAGAATGGTAGGAAGTTGTGAATGTTCTTTACTTGGTCTTAAAAAGGTCTTAAAGGTGACATTGGATGCAAGATTCACTTTTACATGGTATTTGCATATAAATGTATTATGTAGTGTGTGGACACAACCACCCTACAATGATAAAAATGCATTCACTATTTTTTTTTTATCACCAAAAACCAGCAGTCTCAATTATCAAGCCATTTTGATTTTCGATTGCTGAGGCGCTGTTCGTATTAGCATGTTTCCACTTTCAGCCAGTTGTACACTGTCCGCCATTTTTTCCACACTCGAGCAGCTGTAGCGTAAACAAAGTCTCGTAAGCAATGCAGGTGTTTTGTAGTTAGATGTAAAAGTGAACACAAGAGTCTTAATTTTCCCTCAACATCAGAGCCACTGAGGACGCAGTGGATTAGTTTTGTTTTTTGATGGTAAAACACCACCAAGGGGGCGGGGTGAGCAGAGCTCATTTGCATTTAAAGAGACATGGACTGACACAGGTCACTGTAAACAGAACTGTTTTTGACAAGGTAAAAAAGTTTTTTCAGATGTAGAATCATACCAACTTGTGGAAAACAGGCATCCAGTGTTTCCTTTAGCTTCATAAAATCTGCAGAAACCGTTTTAATGTTACAATTTTAACACATATTAACATAATTAAATAGGACAATGGACAAAAACAAGAAAAGAGTGAGTTTACCAGCCTAACACTTGAAAAACTGCAGGTCAGAAATTGCATTCATATTAGTTTTATTACCAAGTAACATATGAATTTGCACCAAAATACCTTGAATAAAGTAGATTATTTACTTTGCCACCCCAGCTTTGTGTGATTATATGGTTATTTGGATTTTATTATTTGGATTTAACAATGTTTTTCCCTGCGGTGCACAACTCCATTAGAACAGACCTGTGATCCAATTGTGCAATTTTACAGGCTCAGACCCCTTAGGCTAAAATCCTTGAATCACCGCTGGTTTGACAGTCTGAAACTGAAAACCCAAGCATCTGAATGTGTTTGTGTGTATATGTGTGTTTTAAAGGACTCTGAAGGCATTGACATCATGCTGGGGGTGTGTGCCAGTGGCCTCTTGATCTATAGAGACCGGCTACGTATCAACCGCTTCGCCTGGCCCAAGATCCTTAAAATATCCTACAAGAGAAGCAACTTCTACATCAAAATCCGACCTGGAGAGGTAGAGAAAAAGGTCTTTTGAGATTTTCCAGGTTTTTCTTGTTAGATTTCGCTTGTAGATGCATGTTGAAGAGGTAGCTAGATAAGGACGCCGTACTGAGACTAATGCTGTGGGCGAGAAAATGGCGGATAATCTACATGATGTGGTTTTATTAGAAAAGAATGAGATGTTTTTTCGAGTATTTGAAATGATCCAGTGCTCTGAAGACGTGGGTGTTCTTCGCACAACGAAATGAAGTATTTTTAAGCGCATTTCTAATTACGCCACTTAAAAAAATGCCTTTAATTACGTTTCAACAAACACTAGTTTTATTGTTTGAGGTTCTGCTCTTTAGTGGTTGTTAGCTTGCTGAGTGCAGAAAGGATGAGGGTTTTAAAACATTAGGCTGAGCTGTGAAAATTTTTTGCCTAGTGGGCACAGAGACAGAGGGAGAAGCAGAAAATGAGAAGAGATGAGGAGAGAATTCAATCCGGAGAGAGGGGAGAAAGAAAGCAAAATAAGTTGCAGAGGTCTTTATTAAGTGTTAAGGATTCTGCAGTCTGCATTTATGGTGTTATTTTCTTTGATTTTCCTCTCACAATGGGATTCTCGCCTTTGTTTAGCACAAAAGTGATGTTTCTTTGACTCTGGCCGTGAGGGTCAGATATGAACTGTAAACAATATCTCAATGCCTTTATTTAAGATGCTTCGCTGTTCTGCATTTTATCAACACAACAGCCTCCATTCTGTGGACTTTGAGCTTTTAGATATTAATATTTACTCTCATTCTTATGCAGTTTCTCTGCAGCGTTCTTTAGAAATTCTGGTTACGTTCTGTTTGGATGAATAAAGGCATGCAGAATTGTGCCCTGTCGGATGATTTGAGCTGTAGCAGCACACAGATTTTACACCTCGTCAAATCTCCTGTCAAGTAACACGTTACCACTCTGCTTTCCCTTCACACCCCCCACTTCCTCCCCATCACATGCCCACACTCCCCTGCACCCCCAGTACGAGCAGTTTGAGAGCACCATTGGCTTCAAGCTGCCCAACCACCGTGCCTCTAAGCGCTTGTGGAAGGTCTGCATTGAACATCACACATTTTTCAGGTAGGCGCCTTCGGTCCTACTGCCACGACACTGGGCACAGTCTTTTTTAAATGTGGGAATGCAGGTGTTTTGGTCTTGTTTGTTTCGTTGTGGCTTCATTAACAAAGTTAGAGTCATAAAATGTGAAATTAACCAACTGTATACCTCATTATCTGGTACCTCAATTTCTGTTCTGGATTTGGGGCTTGGTTTATGGTCTCAGACAAGACCATATTCTTTTTCTCCCTTTAGTTAATTTTCTTTTAATTTACTCACCCCCATGTCATCCAAGCTGTTCATGTCTTTCTTTTCTTCAATGGAAAAAAAATTCCAGGATTTTTCTCCATAGGGTGGACATCAATGGGGTGAATAGGCTGATGGTCCAAATTGCAGTTTTAGTGCAGTTTCGAAGAGCTCTACATGATCTCAGCCGAGGAATAAGGGTGTTATCTACCAAAACGATGAGTCATTTTCTAAAAAAATTAAACATTTATATACTTTTAAACCACAAAAGCTTGTCTTGCACTAGCTCGGCATTACGTAATCATGTTGGAAAGGTCACGCGTGAAGTAGGCGGAAGTACCGACCCAGTGCTTACAAAGCGAACATGCAAAGAAAGTCAAACACCCTTTACAAAAAAAGGTAAAACAACAATGTTGGATGATTTTGAAGTTGAAGAAGAAAATCTCATGTGACTTCTGCCTGAATGTTACACGTGACCTTTACAACATTATTATGCAAAGCTTGAAGTCACGGACGCGCATCGCAGAGCTAGTGCAAGATGAGCATTTGTGGTAAAAAGTATATTAATTTTTTTTTTTTTTTTTTTTTAGAAAATGAATAATCGTTTTGCTAGACAAGACCCTTATTCCTTGGTAGAGCCCTTGAAACAGCAGTTTGGTCCTTCAACTTGTTGGTCCCCATATGGAGTCCATTATATGGAGAAAAATCGTGGAATGTTTTCCTCAAAAACCTTAATTTCTTTACGACTGAGGAAAGAAAGACATGAACATTTTGGATGACATGGGGGTGAGTAAATAATCAGGAAATTTTAAGTGTTTGTCTTGTTTCTGGACTTCCTGGTTCTGATTCCAGGAAGAAGAAAGAATATTACCGCTCGGATCAAAGTTCAAATGGCGGCACAGCGCAAACTTTACTAGAGCAGATGAGTTCACTCTATGATGAGTCTCGGTCATTAAACAGTGCTGTGAGATCCAGTGTAAAGCGCTTGAGTTCAGTGACAAATGACTCGGTTTATTGCCAGATGAAACAGCGCTGACAAACAAGAGAAACACTGTGCGCAGCGATACAGACAGAAGGCTTTTTAATCTGCAAATCGCCTTTGCAATATTTACCATAGATTTACTGTAGTAGCACTAATAACTGCACCATGGTATTGTGTCAGAAATATGGGTTTATTTGTGTCAAATTTTATTATAATATTATTATATTAATGTAGACATGTAAAAATATTTTGAAGAAGGAGTAATGGAATATAATTACAGTATTTTTTGTGATTAAACTATAGCGTTTATGCATTTATACTAAATGTATTTAGACTACTGTTTTTCATACAAATACCTAGGAACCATATTACAGTTTTACTGTGGTATTGAGGTGCTATATTTGTGGTTATTATTAAGATCTATACTATAGAAGAGCAATGGATAATAAAAAAAAACTCAAAAAGTCAGAATAATTAAATTTCACTATAAAAATGAGGTTGCTGCAACTTTTTTTTACAGATATTACTGATTTTGATAATGAACAAAAATCTACATCTGCATGTCTGCACAAACCTGTTTCTTAATTTGAAACAATATTACTCATTAAAACATGCAGAACTAAGAAATGATTATTTTTTCTATTAAGATATTTATTTTGTTAAGGAAAAAATGAAATTTTTTTGTCATGTTTTGACCATAAAAAAACCATCTGGTTTTTACAGCTTTCACACTGAGGCAACTTGAAAGAAATTTAAAAAATGACATTTATTGTTTATTATTGATATAACTGATATGAAAAAAAAATGTTGTGATAATTTTTTGCACATATCGCCCAGCCCTACTACAGGCTTTATTTTTATTTATTGATGGCATTAAAAAGTGCTGACAGACTTTACTTGAACGTAGACAATTATATGTTCAATCCACTCTCATTCTGTTGCATTTGGTCACATTTTTTTTCTCCTATAGGTTGGTCTCTCCTGAGCCTCCTCCCAAAGGTTTTCTTGTGATTGGCTCAAAGTTCCGCTACAGTGGGCGGACCCAAGCCCAGACTCGCCAGGCCAGTGCTTTGATTGACAGGCCAGCTCCTCAGTTTGAACGGTCAATTAGTAGGAGGTACCTGCTGTCCCGCAGCATAGATGGAGGTAAGTATTTCTCTGATACTCTCACAAAATACAATAATTTTTCAAATCACACTGCAGTTAGTACCTCTCTACAAGTTTTGACTTGCAAATTTGCAAACATGTGATGTAAAATGTTCTACTTTCAAAAAGTGGAAGCTTTCACCTTTCCCTGCTTATATTCTCTGTTCACAATGCTTGTGAAGTGAATCTGTGTTTACAACAGTGAGATTTGACACCATTGGTAAAAATGCTTCTAGAACGGCAGTTTTAATATTTAATACAGACTTTTCATTACAAACATATAAACAACAGTTGGAGTGAAGCGTTGAATTGAAAAATAAACATTAATTGCAGAACGTCTCAAGATTTTTGCTTAAATAAGAGCAGCACTCAGACTGCATGAACTCCACACATCTGATAATGATCCAAATAACATCTAGTTCTTCAATGGAAAGAAGAACCTGGAAAATAAATAGGACAAGTAAACTTAGTTTATTTCCAGTTTTAAATTAGATTTGTCCTAGATTGCCCTAAATTATAGATTTGCGGTCTGTGTTATTTCAATAGGATCGTGATCATGAGTTTCTTGGTTTCCTGTGAGGGTGAAATAGATCCCTATGCAGATTTTGTTCATGCTTAAGTTGTCCACACAAATGCACTATTCATGAACTATTGACAACAGACAATGGATCTTTTTTTTGCCTTTAAAATGTCGCTAATGTTGACCACACTTTTTATTTTTGGACCCCACTGCATATTTGTCTCCAAATTGAATTATCTCCATATAATGTACTTCAGTGGTGCCCCCAAGTTTGAACTTCCAAAATGCAGTTTAAATGCAGCTTCAAATGGCTCTAAACGATCCCAGCTGAAGAAGAAGGGTCTTATCTATCAAAACAATCAGTCCTTTTCGAAAGAAATGGACAATTTATATACTTTTAACCTCAAGCACTTGTCTTGTCCAAGTCTGCGGAAACTGTTTTTTTCCAGTTCAATAAAGTCAATATAATTAGGGTATGTCGAAAAACTCCCATCTCGTTTTCTTCCCCAACTTCAAAATCGCCAGTGTTTACAAAGTGAACATACAAAGATCAAACACCCTTAATAAAAAAAAGGCAAAACAGCAATGTATGGTGATTTTGACGTTGAAGAAGAAAATTAGATGATAGTTTTTCGACATACCCTAACTGTATCGATCTGGATTACACAGACTACGCGTGCACACTGAGACAAGATGAGCATTTGAGGTTAAAAAGTATATAAATTGTCAATTTGTTTAGAAAATGACCAATTGTTTCGCTAGATAAGACCCTTCTTCCTCGGCTGGGATTGTTTAGAGCCATTTGAAGCTGTATTTAAACTGCATTTTGGAAGTTCAAACTTACGGACACCATTGAAGTCCATTATATGGAGAAAAATTCTGGAATGTTTTCCTCAAGAAACATAATTTCTTATCGACTGAAGAAAGAAAGACAATAAACATCTTGGATGACAAGGGGGTGAGTAAATTATCTGTACATTTTTGTTCTGGAAGTGAACTTCTTCTTTAAGACTTTCCTTTTAGATTTAAGGGGGACAGTGAAGGAATATACTATAGGACTGAGATATCTACCCTGATTTGGTTTCTTACCCTAAATGCTTTGTTTTTCTTCTCTTTCAGAGTCTGCTTTAGGGGACACTATGGACCGACTCTCCCAGCATACCTCCAGCGAGCCTGTGCCTAGTCTTCCCAGAGATGAGCTGGACCAGGACTACCTGGAGCCCAGTCTGGACCAGGACCTGGACCAAGATCATGAAGCTGAATACCAGCGATTTGAAAGTGACTCCACTCCATCTAAGACTGTGGAGCTCAAGGTTCTGTGCACACAACAGTATTTAGTGTCAGCATCATCATATAGTTTTCTAATAAGTAATCTATGGAAAAGAAGCAGGTTTAAGTTCACCCCCCTTTTTGCGTTATGGGTGGCAGTATGTAAATGTTCTTCTGAGCAGATTCAAACAACTACTTGCAAGAATTCCAGTCACGTTATTTAACTAACACTCCTCTTGCCCTGCCTTCTGATTAAAACAGTCCCCCACTCCAAAACCTTTTCCTAACTTTGCCTTTCTTCTCTTTCGTAATCTTAAATATATTTCTACGCCTGCCTATTTTGTTGACACTCTTTTGAATCTAACTTTCCAACTTCTCTTCAAGTTTGCCTCTACACTCACCTTCCTCTCCCTGTTTACTAATTTCCTCAGTTTAATTCAGATTCTGCACTGTTCTCCCTGCTTCTAACCCTTCACTGCTGTGCTCTAACTATCGCTTCTTTCTTCATCTTCTTGCGGACAGAGGGAGGAGGCAGGCTCTCCTGTAGACTCTAAGACGGAGGTATTTTTAGCGTGATTTATCTATCTGTGTGTCTAATTGTCTGTCTGTCATTGTCTCAATTGCACTCTAAATCTGCATATACACTGCTAGCATGGCTTTAGAGTGCCTCGAAAAAATAGCAACTTGATTGCTATGTTGTTAGCCACGAGGCAGATCATGTAATTTTCCAGCCTTCACGGCTTTTCTTGAGATCCAGATGAGACCATTGTTCATAGCTGGATCATATAATGGTTATTTGTTAAGTATTTAAAAGAGAACTGTGATGGATAATGTACTTTGATTGGCTTTGGTTTTTTTGTCCCGCTTTGAAATCAATGCTGATACTGTATTTCCTTAAAGCACATTCCTGGTCTTATTGTGTGCGATTCATCAGTGCACATTACTCAAAAAAATGCTATGTTAAAATATAAAATGTAACTTCATCAACCTCTGAAATGATTGTACTTGTGCAGAAAACAGCTATTTAGGCTTTGTTGTACAGAATGGAGTCTTTCTAAAATGTAGTAGTTAATGCAATAATTTATTGCACTTAACATTTTTATAATTAGGATTAATATCGGTTACATCAATGATAATTAGCAACAAATAATGCTTACGCTTACAAATAACGCTTCAAAAGATGGCCTCATTTACGGGACAAATTTGCATACTTTCCACAGTCCGATGAATAATCACACACCCTAGTGTTTTTCTCATTGAATATTCTGTTTCATTCACAAATATACACAACATAAGTAACAGAACAGAAGGAAAATGGGTGTGATTGCTATTTCACGTTGACTTTCAGAAATATATTGGGTCTTGTACACTAATTGTATGTACAGTACACAGGGAAATATGTGTTATCTATAATATTATAGGGCCCTATGAAATCTGTTTTATTTTTTCCCAAATTCCGTTTGATTTTTTTCAGAATTCAGAATTTAATTTTTCTCAACTCCTTTTTAATGGTTAAATTAAATTTTATTAATCAAAGAGCATGTCTAATTAATTAAAATCATGAAACRTATACAATTTCACATCAATTTAATAAAGGTTTAACAAAAATGACATGTTTAGGGCCCTATGAAATGTTTTATTTTTTTCTCACCATATGTTTTATTGTTATCAAATTCTGTATTTTAGCATGTCTAATTATTTGAATGCATACTTAATTTATTCAAATTTATTCTTAAAATATCCTTATGAAAGGTTTTTTTGTGTGATTCTGTGTTGTGTATTTCAAATGTTCTGGTTATCAGATGAAGGCATAAAACATTAATTTCATTTATCTTTTAATTATTGAAAATTAAACAAACTTTTTTACTATTAAAATTAAAACATGGAAGAAATGTTGTGTGATTATACCCTAAAAAATAATGTTTATTTTAGTAGTTGTAGTAATAGTAATATATATCTGGCACAATGTCTTAAACCGGACTTTTATTTTGACGGGTTGCCGTGTGTTTTATGTTGTTTTAGAATCAAACACTTATTTTAAAGGGACAGTTCACCCAAAAATGAAAATTCTGTCATTCTGTCACTCACCCTCATGTCGTTCCAAACCCACAAGACCTTTGTTCATCTTCGAAATGCAAATTAAGATATTTTTGATGAAATCCAACAGCTTTCTAACCCTGCTTTAGGAAGCTACAAGAATACTTTTGCGCAGTTTTTTATGTGTGTGCACAAAAAGTATTCTCATAGCTTTCATAAAATTAAGGTTGAACCACTGATGTCACATGAACTATTTTGGACTATTTTAAGTTTTTGGACTATGTCCTTACTACCTTTCTGGGTCTTGAACGTGTTAGACAGCAACACAACTACCAGGGTCTTAATTTCTGTTCCGAAGATGAATGAAGGTCTTACGGGTTTGGAACCACATGAGGGTGAGTAATTAATAACAGATTTTACATTTTTGGGGGAACTATCCTTTAAACACCTGTTGGGAATTTGGCTGAAATCTTTCGCTTTTTTGTGAACATGAATGTACAAAATGATTAGTGAATGAGACCCAATTTTTTCCCATCTGTTTTCACAAATCAAAGGATAACTGTACACGCTCTTTCTTAAGTAGGGAGGAGCTCAGGGACGTTCTTCAGAAACAGAGCTGACGTTATGCCATACTGTCAGATTAGTCTTGTCTTAACTCCATGTTGACTTAGACTACTTGCAAAACAGTCCATGTATTGATTTGTGCTGGAATGGTTTTGTAGAGATTAAGGATGTCATCGGTGTATCGTTTATCCATGCTCACAGATAATTTCCAGTACATGCAAGTCTGTACCTCATAAGACATGTATGATGAAGAGAAAGCTCAGGAGATTTGTGTCACTGAATCTGATACAGTATTCCATGTTGCTCAATGTTTATGTGGCTAAGACAACTCTAAATGTGTGTATCTGAGGCAGTGACACAACCTCTTTCACTCTCTGTACTTCCATGGCTGACATCAACGTCTGTATGAGAGTTCCTCTCTCTGTTTGGCTGCCTGCTTTAAGAATTCAACCATGCTCTGCCTCTCTGTCTCCACTACCTCACTTTGCCTCTGCCTCCGCCTCCGTTCCCTGGCTTGCACCACCATCCCCCTTCCCCCACCACCCCTTTATCCCAGTCGGACCAGGACTTGGCCCCACGTCCTAAACAGGAGGTACTATTTTTCATCGATCAACTGCCTGAGCTGGTACTCTCTGTAACTACACGTGTTGTAGTTTCTCTTTCTTTCTGTAATTGTTTTTTAGTGGAAGTAGCACAACACTGAGCCAAGATGGCAGTCCATCTGACATCTGTTATCAACACCAGCATGTTTCATGTTTTATGTGCTGCTTCGTTGTCTTCAGTGTTGAAGATGTAGTGATACATAAAGAAGAGGGCTCAAATCACAATGTTTACTGTACACAGCATGTCAGACTAAAACCATGCTCTCTTGAAAATAGGAATGTGTTTTGGTTTTTTGGAGTTTTCTATGACCTCAACATGCTTATTCTTCTGTTTCAAGAACATAACGTAATAATGCATACTTATGTACTTACCACAGTTAGATAAACATTTGTAAACAGCTGTGCTGGTCTCCCTCAGTTAAGTAATTGCTGAAGGTAAGTGGTTCTACCGATTGACCTGTTTGTTTTATAGCAGTTCCTGGATAAACCAGAGGATGTGTTGCAGAAACATCAGGCCAGCATCAATGAGCTGAAAAGAGCGCTGAGAGAGCCCAACAGCAAACTGGTCCACAGAGAGAAACGTCTCTCTGGAGCCTCATCTGGTAGCACTCCGGAGAAAAAATCTGTGAGTAATTGGTACCTGCAAGGGATCGTATTGTGTGGTGACTTTTTAAAAAGCAAAACTCTACATAATTAGTGTTATTTTGGTCTGATACTGCTTTAACATTCCTGTTGAGGATTATTCAGATTTATGTCAGTACCGGTTTCGGATTTAGTGTGCCAAATGCTCGATTCGTTATTCATGTGCTCTTTTTTATGTGACTAATCTCTCTTTAAGTGGATGCTGTTGAACCATTTCATGTCATGCCTCTGGTCAAGTGCTAGCAGCAATTTTGAACTTTAATAGAATCTGGCTGGAGTGGTTTATTTGAACACAGCATGAATGCATTTTCTTTAATTAGTGTTATAAAGACAGTGATATTGCTCGATAATAAACGCAAATGGCATTTTAAGTACTTATGTACATGAATGTCTCCCTTTTGTTTAACTTCAAAACATCCATCCAACATTTTACATGAAATTCAACTTGATAACATTAATTTTTCCTCCTCAGATCAATAAATTGATATCTTGCGTCATAAGATTTACTCAGATTCATATTACGGTAGAGGGTGTTGTTGGCACTGACAGGCCATTGAAACTGTTCACTCTATTGATATATAGGCCTCAGAGGATTCCCTATTGATTGAGAAGCAAGATGGTTATCAAAGAGACCGGCCCCTCAGTAAAAAAGACGAAAAGAGCAGGAGTCCTAGAGTAGCTTCATTAGCCACTGGATTCAACAGAGAGACAGAAGACAAACTGAGAGAGAGAACCATCACCACACACAGTGACATAAGGGAAAAACAAAGTGTAGCAAAAAGGACCTCGACAGAAACCGTCCTATCACCCGAGAAGCCCTTGAGAATTCGTGCTAAAAGCCCTGCGTTAAGGTACAACCGTTTCCAGGGTGCCGGTTCTTTGGATGAGAAAGCATATGATAATGGGCACCCTCAGGACAGATCTTTGTCAGAAAATGTCGTTCATACGAATGGATGCGATGAATATGCAACAGAGAGACTCTGGGGCGATAAAAAGTACATGGGGGTAACCAGTAGAGAAGACAGCACAACAAATCAAGACTTGGCAAGGTATGTGGAGAGAAGCTTCGGAGAGGCTTCTCCCAATGCGGCCGTAGACAAATACATGAGAGATCGATATAATGAAAACCGGTGGGAGAGACAATCCAGTGAATCAGAATCAGAAAACACCAGAGCTACCTTACAAAAGCAAACATCTAAACCGGATTCTAAGGGTAAAGGCTCTACGATCCAGAGACACGATTCTACGGCGAGCGACACGTCACAGTCTGAGGTGAAACGAATCGTTCCACTGAAGCCTGAGAGGTCAAAGAAGTTGAAAGGCAATAAAGGAGCCAAGCTGCAAGGACAAGCGAGTGAGAAAAGCATTTCGGGATCATTTGATGAAAGTGACGGGCCCAAGTCTAGGGAAGAGCAAGTTGGCTTCGAGAATGCCTTGGACAGCTTGTCGCAGCTCAAATATTCTGCAGCTTACGAAAGCACTGGAACTTTTGCCAAGCAAGATTGGGCGAGCAATTGTCACAATAGGGAAGTCAGAGAATATAGCTGCCAGTCTCTCCAAGACAGGCCGCAATTAAGGGATCTCAAGAACAATGCAGACCACAGACTTAGTATCGAACAAGATCAGTTTCTTTTTGAAGACCCATTGTTTATGTTTGATTTTCCCACCAATTCAACATTTCCAGCCTTTGACCAGATACCCCCTTTATACCCACCTGTAAAATCCCAGAGGGCGAGAGATACACGTACCAAACCTATCACCAAAAGCGATTCTGGCAACAGTCTTCACAAGAGCTCCACAATGGAATCTTCCAAGAGGAAACCAGTGGTAACAACTGCTTGATAATCTGCTTGTCACTCACAGGAACTAAAGCATCGCATGAAACGGCACATCCATATCTATAGTTTTGCATAATGCACATGCCAGTAAACATAAGCAACCTGTTTCTGAGGAGAGTTGAGTAGAATAGTCCGTTTTTTTGTGTAATCGTAGCATTGGCTGATAGAAGTATGAGGTACTAGAACCACTGTCTGATTGGATGAGGACGTGCCACTTCCTTTTCCTCTCCTTCCTCTGCACAGCTCAACATCTGCTTGCGCATTTGAGAAACACTTAGGATCTTCCACATAATCTCCATTGCTTAAGCTTCAGGCTTCCGTTCCACTAACTTTCCACCTGATGCGCGGTCTTTCCTTCCAACATTCTTTCTCTGGTTCCCTCTTACCAGGCATGTAGGGAATGGTTGTTGCAAGGAATCAAAGGCCTGTGCACCATACTGTTATGCTAAAATGCCATTTTTGCAAATAAAAGGGCTTCTGCAAGACTTTCAAAAATGGCCATGGTATTGTTCATAAGAAGGGCTCTGAAAGTTGATTTAACAAGGAACGGTTTTAGCGGTCATTTAGAAGATAATATCCCCAGCTTCATTATTAAGGATTCTGAACTTACTCTTTGACTTGGCTGGGGGGAAAAAAAGGTCAATAATTTATTTCACAACATACTGCAGGGAATCTTGAGGGCTTTCTCTTTTTTATGCAAAAGCCCTCTGAGCTGCAATTTCAATAGACCGCAGTTGATGTCAGAACTTCCTTATTTCACTCAACATTGAACCTGAAAGAAATTCATAAAAGAAAAGAGCCTGATGAATAACCTTGAAAAATAATGTCTAATATAGATATAACGTTCTGAATGATTAAAAGGCTCTTTAGTGGCACTTAGTGCAAAACTGCACCCAGCTGCCATAATCTATTTTAACTTCCAATTGTTGTGGTGCAATATGCTGTACGCTCTAGTTCACTCTGTTTAAGACTTTTTGTCCACATTTGTATCTGTGTCAGTCAGTGTATTCGGTCAGTTATATAAATGTCTGGTTTTTGGTTCAGAGCCTACTCTGGGCTCCTTCCCTGTTATCTCAAATTTCAGTGCACTAACTTTGCATTGCTCTTCCTATTATTTCATCTCATATTCCAGGAGCCCCTTCCCACTCCAGCAATTCATGCGGAGCCTCAGGAGGAAGCCCAGGTGCCTCATTTTTCCACTCATCTTAGCTACCGCTACCTCCTTGCTAACCCAAAAAGCTTTGACTCTCACGTTTTTGTACACATAAACACTATGCCTTCTGTCTTCTGCTCTCATCACTGCAGCATGAACTAACTGCATGATCCAAACCATCCTACACAACAATCTTACACAGAAATGTCATTGAATGCATCCACCACATGCATTGATTCCTTGGCACTGTTTAGGAGACTTGCCACACTTAGCATGAATTTAACATGAAGTTATAAATGCATATAAACACTGAAATTGCTGTGGAGGAATAATATATGAACTACAAACATATAGACTTGCAGTACTTTACCCTAGGGTGAAATTCAGTATATTATTGTCTCAGTTTTTCCTCAGAGACACGTAACACTTCTGACATTTCAGTTAGCCTTTTGAGTTGAACTAACCCCTGCATCCCTACTAGACTCTTTAACCATCAGTCACCACAATGTTGTCTCATTCTTGTCTTGTGAAGAAGATGTAACATTCATTATACTGCCTTGTTTTTACCTGTTTGTCAGTCAACATTTGCTCTTGTGGCATAGCTGGTTCCTTGCACCAAGACCTATTTTTCTGCTTCTTCAGAGAGAGCCCTGGGAGAGACGCTTAGGATCGGTGTCAGAAGATGATCCTGACCCAGATACTCTGTACCTGAAGGAGACCCACCTGGGCATTGAGCGCAAATGCTCGAGTATCACTGTTAGCTCAACGTCCAGCCTGGAGGCTGAGGTGGACTTCACTGTGCTCATGGACTTCCAAACGGGTATCGAGGAATTTTCTAGAGGCATGACTGAGCTGGGGGAGAAAGACTTCTCACCTGAGTTTGGCCTCTCTGACCGTCCCACCCATCCAGCCTTTATACTGGGAGCGGATCCCATCTACTTTCCAGAGGAGAGACCTGTAGAAGTACCAAGGCCCGTAGAGAAACCAAAGCCTGTTGTAGAACAGAAGCCACCGGAGGAACGTAAACCGGAGGTAGACAAGTGTCCCATCTCTTGCAGCAAAGTGGCTGGCTCACTGGTCAGAGTAAATGTGTAAATGTGCTGATGGATGCAGTCACATCCCATTTTTTCTCACGTTCTACAGGGCATCAGAGCAAAGCATGAAATTACATTGGAATTTGAGTTCATGATTGATGCTAATTCCATTCCATTTGATGCTGCCCTCCATAGTTCAGTCAGTCCGTTCAGGTTTGGTTTCTTTGATTTCAGAATTTTGTTATGTTTTTCATTGCTTCTTATTCTTTTCCTTTGAACCATGACTCACCGTATGCTGCCAAGTTTATTTGATTGGCACTGTGTTTTTTTTTAAATCTCATGATCATTCCCAGGTTTCAGCTTAATCTGTTTCATTTTTTTCCCAAGCCTTTTGTACCTAAGAAAGCTCCTCGGTCAGTAAAAGCTGCCCAAGCCCTGAGGAAAGACTCTACAGAACAAGCAAACACCCAGTCGATGAGACGGGAGAGCTCTGAGTCACCTCCACTGCATCCTCTCAGCAGAGAGAGCAGTGAAATCATTGCCTCCCAAGCTCTAAGGAAGACCGAGGTCAAGATCGAGACACAGCCCAACGGCTCTGAGGTCACCACGACCATAATGGAGATTGCAGACCCGGTAAAAACCTTTTAGCTCATCATATGTACTTTACTGGTGATATGTCATTGTAGGATAGGTTAGAGGAACATGCTCTGAAGACTGTAATTATGTCAATTATCATCAATTACATAAGTGAGTGTAATTACGTTCTTTTATTACTTACATGCACTGTGGTGGAGCTTGTCTGGATTGTAACTTCTTTGTTTGCCATTTTAGGACCATGGTATTAGCAGTATGCGAGAGGCCGCGTACTCTATGACGGAGATGATCTCTCCTGTAAGTATTTTCATCTGGTGAACTTAAGTTTTCAAACCTCCTTCTGGTCTTTGTCATTTTGTCTGCTGCTTTTACTTCCATCTGTAGTTTCCAGAGTTTGCATCAGATGTTTTTTCATTATATTCATGAACAGGTGAACCTGGGATCATTAGCTAGAGATGGTTCTCCTCTAATGGTTACTGAGAACGTAACATCAGCCACTACAACTCATGTTACAAAGGTATCTTCTGGTAGCCTCTTTTTTAGGTAAGATCTTCTTGGAGGATTGAAAATGTACATACATGCGTTTCTGTTTTGTAGACGGTGAAGGGAGGCTACTCGGAGACAAGAATTGAAAAGAGGATTATCATTACTGGTGATGATGATGTTGATCAAGATCAGGTAGGTGCAGAAGGAACTAGGACTGGGTATTTTTAGTGAGATATAAAAATTATATCAGCTTTAGAAGGCTTAGTTCACTAGAAATGAATATCTTGTCACCATTTTTTCACAGATATTTCCAAACCCGTAAGACTTTCATTCATAATTGGAACACAAATATTCCAAGAGATATTTCTGTCCATTCATTGAAAGTCTAACAAAGCCTTTTCCTCTGTTGTTAACAGTGCAGCGCTTCTGGCACCAGTTGGGCTGTGAGACAGTTTGCTCTTGCATCAACAGCCATGCAATGAGATTGTCTAGTGATAAGATATTTTGTGACTAAACACCTAATTTTTTTGCACCCACAGCAATCACATTGCTTCATAAAATCTGGAGTCACATGGATTTCATTAATGATGCTTTAGGAGCTTGAAAGTTTTGAATACCTGGACTAATTGCATTGATGGACAGAAATCTCGGTCACACTTTAGTTTGGGGACCAATTCTCACAGCTAACTAACTATTAACTATTACTTTTGCTTCAATAAACACTTAATTTACTGCTTATTAAAGGATTAGCTCACTTCCAGAATAATTGCAGCTTCAAGGGGTTCTGCAGGACCCCAGATGAGGAATAAGGGTCTTATCTAGAGAAACGATTGGTCATTTTCTAAAAAAAAAAAAAAAAAAAGTGCTTTTTAACCACAAATGCTCGTCTCAGGCTAGCTTCACCTCACACAGTATGTAATCACACATGCGTGACGTAGGCGGAAGTACCGACTCAGTGTTTACAAAGCAAATGTGCAAAGAAAGTCAAACGCCCTTACAAAAAAAAAGATGAAACAACGAATTTTGACAATTTTGAAGTTGTAGGAGAAAATGAGATAAAGTTTTTTTTGCCCTACCCTACCTTTTTAAACTGAAGAACTAATGAAGAACTAACCACATGTGACCTTTCCAATGTGATTACGTAATGCGTAAAGACGCGCATGCATCGCAGAGCTAGTGCAAGATGGGCATTTGTGGTCAAAAAGTATAGGGTACAATGGGGCTAAAGGCACCCTGGGGTGAAAGACGCCTTTGATATGATTTTCCTCTAAACCACTAGACGGCAGAAAAAAACATGGCGTAGCACTTTCCAAAACATCCACTTTCAAGATGCACATACAAATTTAGCTGATGCTTGACGCAATCGCGTCATTTGATGTTTTTAAAAAACAGATTTAAGTAGCAAATGAGAATTGCTAAAATTCTTGAATATATCTTCAGAGAAAGGTCTTCTTAATGATTTTCAGTTTTGTTTAAGATCATTAAAATAGCCGTTTTTAAATAACCAAAGTATATGTCATAGAATGGTATTTTGGGTAAAAACTGTCCCTGCTGTTGGGGCTAAAAGGCACAATAATTAACATGATAATTAATTAAAGGCTGACTCTTCCATTTGTTGATATGACATTGTTAGATTCAGATGGCAAATATTATATATTATGTTGGGTGTCCGTCTTAGAGATAATCATGTTTAGAATGAAACCATCATATTTAAAAACATTACATTAATCATATCATATAATAAAAAATAATTTGTTGTTACTACTATATACTATATTCAGTTACTATGGGATCTCCTTCAATGCTTTCAGAATCTTTATATTTTAAAATGATTTTGTTTCTATATTTTAAAATATGTTTTAATGACAGTATATTTATTGAACAATAATTAATTCTTTTAATTATCAAAATAAGCAGAAAATAGTACAAACGTTGCTAAAATGACTTATTATATAAAAAAAAAAACATTATTTTAGCTAAAGTATTTTGTGTGCCTTTTACCCCATACTGGTAAGCCTTTTACCCCGTTTGTGGCCCCCCTTACCACCTTATACATTTGTAAGATTCTTAAACAAACTTATATGATTTATTTTCACAAATAATCTGTTGCTCCATAAATGTTCAGTACAAATGAATATCTATTTTTCCCCTATCATACACTTTGGGCACAGTGAAAAGCAATTTTTTTTCTTAGGGTGTGTCTTTAGCCTCATTGTGCCCTATATGTTTTAATTAATTTATTTTTTTTTAGAAAAAAACAATCATTTTACTACACAAGACCCTTATTCCTCAGCTGGGATCATGTAGAGCCCTTTTGAAGCTGCAATAATACTACAATTTGGACCTTCTTAAAGTTATACAGGTTTGAAATGACATGACGCTGAGTAAATGATAACAGAAATGAAAACTGACCATTCTTATTTTTTATGGAATGTTGTAGTGTTCAGTATAAATGATTTATCCACGCATATAATTTTTTTTATTATTCGTAATCGTATGCCCTTATATTCTTTAATCAAAAACATCAGCTTCATCTCCCCTCGCAACGGAATCTCTTGAAAATCTCTGATAGCGGTATGAGGGCTGGGCAGTAATTCCTCCCCTCCAGCAATTTGACACTCACATGAGATTACAGCAACTAGCAAACAACGATTCAACAGATTCTGGATGGACAAAATCAACATCATCATACGTTTTTCTTGTTATAGAAGCCATTTCACAAAATGTCAGAATAGGAAAGAAAAGCTATTTCTATTTCATGCTGCCTTCAGAGTGCAAATTAATTAGTCAGAAAGCATATTACTAATTCATTAGCTGCATGTTTCTGTCATTTAACTTGAGAAATAAATTACTTTTTCACAGGCGCTTGCCATGGCAATAAAAGAAGCCAAGCAACAGCACCCTGACATGTTGGTAACCAAGGCTGTAGTTGTCAGGGAAACAGAATCTTCCACTCAAGATCCATACGAGGAATCGAAGGTATTTGTCACCGCTAGCCCCTGCATGCACAATTAATCCATCCATTTCGAAAATGCATATTATGGTTTCACTTCAGTGTTTATCTGTCATATTGAGCCTGCTGGTGTATAGCAGTTTGACAAGGGTGTAATGACATGTCAAAACCAGTTCAGTCAGCGCCGTGTGTTAACTCTAGGTGGACGGCGCTGACAAACACGCTCTTGCATTGTACAGCAAACCACACAGTTATCAAAAATCTATTGCAAGCCTTTTAGTTTTCATCTTAACCAGCAATCACTGGATTTTCTAAACATACTCTAATGAATGTGTTACATGATCTGTTTATTTGTTTTTCTCTCCATTAGTCCTGATCTCCTCAGTTCTCAGGACTTCAACGGGAAGCAACTGTTCCTCAATGACTGCCAGTGGGTCGCCAACATCTTCAGACCTCTTATTCTAAGCTTCTAGCTTCCACTTACATACACCACACTAACATTCACACATGCACACAAACACATGCTGCCTCCCAGATGTCGGAACCTATTCCTTCTCATGTAATTTCTATTTTGTGTCTACATTCGCTGTGGTAATATGGACATTCTGGTTCGGGGGGGCGCATGGTCTCCTTGGCTGAGGACCGCCGGGGAAGGACAGACTCAGCATCACATCGATCAGACGATTTAGCCGCCATTGTAGTCTCTTGCTTTTTCTTCACGAAATGTGAAAACTAACCAAGCGTACTATCGACAGCCCGATGCTAACATCAAGCATGAGGCATGGGGCTTTTTGATGAACATTGCTGAAGATTTAGCTTAGTGGAGTGACAGTAGTGTCTATTGAGTAGTTTTTTCTAGGGTTCATTGAGATATAACACAGAAGATCTTTTTGAAAATACTGAACTGTAGGGAAAAGCCTAGCTAGCGTACAAACAGTATGTCGTGCTTCTCTGATCAACAAACGTTACGTTGCTGTTAAAATCTGAACCTCATCTGCATGTGGCAAAGCAGGGTTTATAACGTTTTCATATACAACCAACTAACTAAAACCTCTGGTTCAGTGTCCTTACAAACCAGAAAGGAAATCGAGACAGACTGTATTAATGTATGATTGCCAAACTTTTGAGTCCTCTGAAAAGTATTGCTTTCTATATTAGACATAATATGGAGATAGATTTTTTTTAAGTTACTGCCATATTTGTTTTACAGATATCTAGATTTTTTTTTTTTTTTCCCAGGAGCCCTTACATATGCTTGGTAGATATCACAAACAGAAAAAAATTAAAACCGCCAATTTACAGTCCAAACTTTTCAAGGTACCAATAGTAATCAAACTTTAGATTTTAGATTCAAAATATCCCCAAGTATGACATTGTTTTGAAATGCACGATACAAAAAAAAGTTTGCTTGTTGAATGCTCTATTTCATCTTCTGCATATATTGTTAAACTGAAAAATCCAAAGAAACCAAACTTAATTTGAGTTCAGTACATGCTGACACTTACATAATCAATGTGTTATGTGCATGTGCATTTTAGACTTTAAGCATTTGAAGAAAATTAAATTAGCAGAAAACAATTTAGATTTTTTTTTTCCAACAAGCCGATATTTAACAAATTCCCTACTGCTCTATATGTTTGAGACTTCTGTGATTTTTTATTGTTTTTTATTTTAAATGTTCCTTCCCACACAATGCTGTGCCAATGAACTAATGATTTTTAAACACTGTTGAAACGGTTCTGATTTGTTAGATATGAGACCTTTTATGTGTAAATGTCATGAGCCTGTGGTTTTCAGTGAAGCGTGACCCTCGAGCCATGATTCTCTTTACAAACGTTCCTCCGTGAAAGCAGTAGAAATCCTGGATGAGACAGGACGTATATGTGTTCTAGTACTGAATGGATGAATGAGCTTCAAATTGTGTGTATTGCCAAATTAAAAACTTTATATTAGGATGAAAGAAGGCCAGGATAGCTCTTAATAACCTTTGCTAACACGGTAAAGGCTTGTTGTTGTGTAACTAATGCATTTGTTAAGGACTGTGCACTATGTGAAAATAACACTTCACACAACCTGCAGCTATCAGAAGGGAAATTTGTATACGTCATACTTCCAACTTGTACAGTTACTTAATTTTGAAGACACAGGAGTTGTTCTTGAATATAAAGAAAAGAAGTGCCATGCAAAGGTTGATAGTTGGATTCCTAATCAACCACAGCATTCTCCAGCCAGCCCATTCGCTAAGCCTATGTCAGAGTTTTGTCTCTTTACAAGGCAACGGCCTTGTTTACGCTGTACATGTTGCATTTAAGATTTGAACTTTGAGGAAAACAAGTTAAGCTTAGAAAAGTACTTTTAGCATCGATTCCCCGGAGATTCCACCTGCAGACACTTCTGTTTACAATGCTATCCTCTACTTTCTACTGCTTGGTTTTGTGTGTTTGCTGTACAGTGTTCGAAATAAATAAGATCCATCCATGTGGTCAAGTTTGCTATTTGCTGCATCTGAGTTAAATAAAAAGGAGATATAGTATTGTTTTATCCAACAACGGTTTAGATACAAATAGTTTCCATTTTGTTTAAGAAATGTTGCATTAGCTCTGTTGCACTGCCCTCTTGTGGTCTCCTGAAGAACTTCAAATCGGAGTAGGACTCCATGTAGAGCAGGGGTCACCAGACCTGGTCCTTAAGGGGCCAGTGTCCCTGCAGAGTTTAGCTCCAACCCTAATCAAATACACCTGAACCAGATAATCAAGGTCTTACTAGGTATGCTTGAAACTTCCAGGCAGGTGTGTTGAGGAAAGTTGGAGGTAAACTCTGCAGGACCCCAGCCCTCCAGGAACAAGTTTGGTGACCCCTGATGTAGAGTATTGTCTCTGTTTAGCCTATAGTACAGATAACAACGCTTCTGATTTTAAGCACAAGGGAGGGAATAATTGTTCCCAGAAATATTAACAAACAGTGCAGAGTTGTCAATATCATCAATTATCATCAGGATTGACCCAGTAAAACTTGGCAAAAGTATGTTTTTAAGGTATAAGGAAGACATAAACGAAATGGTCAACGTACAGCTAAATTAAAAATGGTTTTATTATAGTAACAGTGCAGTAACCCTTTTTGGCGCATTGATTACCACTTGTAAAACCATAGTTTAACCATGGTATTTGTAGTAAGTGTAGCAAGACCATGGTTAATTTGTGGTTACCACAGTTCAACTGTAGTAATCATGTTTTTTTTGGTTTTATTTGTAGTAAAACCATGTTTAATTTTCGTAAGGGTTTGCCGTTGTATTCCAAACTTTTGACACTTACATGATTGATGCAGATTCGACGACAGTTTTTCCTGAGGAGACAGTTGTCCAGTTTCAAGTCAACGTTTTTTAATATTATCAACTCAAAATGTTGGTAGAGTGGTTGCTTGCTGTTACCGCTTCCCGCCGTTGCTGTTTTCCCCCACGCTTCCGTTTCGCGCCCTGGGTGCGCGCAGGCGTAAACAATAAACTACTCAAACAAGAAGTTACGTATTCTAAGGTAAGCCACTTTTACTTTACTATAAATTAAACCTTTTAAACGTACATAATGACGTAACATCAAGCTAAAGGTTGCACTTACCTTCAGCAAATAAATGACTTAAGAGCTAGTAATCTTTTCTGGCATTATCATAACTAGCTGTTAACAGCAATTCAATAATTGGTGCTTCAAGGAATATTCAGTATAAAATACAGTGTAAAGGTGCACCCTGACCCATAATTGTCTTGAACATTTTTATGGACACCTTTCAGAAAGTGAAAATGAATGAGAGGGCAAGTGATGACTAATAGTCAAGGTTGGTATGAATGTCCATAGTCTCACTAAAACATGTTGTTGTTAGGTGTTAGAGTATGACTGTAGTTTTGGGCAAGTCAAAGTTATTTTCTGTGTTAACTGACAGCATGCCATAATTACATAAAACCTATATTTAACATGGAATATTCCTTGAAAGGCTAACTAGAACAAGCTTGTCAGTTTAGACAACAATAAAATATAAAAGAAAATGTGTTGTTTGTAGCAAAGTCGTGATGAAAGGGAAGTAGCAGCAGATCATGTCTTCTATAGTAGATACTTTAAGCAACAGCTTCCAATGGAACGGCTACGATGACCGGAAGTAGGCTGTAACCCCGCCGTAGCCGAGAACGTAAACTTGAACGTAAATTGCTTAATGATTTTTACATTCTCGGCTACAGCGGGGTTACAGCCTACTTCCGGTCATCGTAGCCGTTTCTTTGGAAGCTGTTGCTTAAAGTCCCTAATAATCATTAAGCAACTAGGTGCTGATGCCAACAGCAGACATATCTTTGTACAAATGAAAGCATCGTTAAAATTGTTAAAGTTTAAAACATATCAACACAGATTAAATTAAAGACTAATGGTAGAATCGTATACTGATGGAATTACAGTGGTATATAGTATAAAATGCAACATTTATCTACCTAATCTGTGACGTTGTAAAGACTACGTCAAACCAGCTGTTCTCCCGTAGTAGACGGCTACAGTAGAACGTCAAGAAGTGGCAGTTAAAGTCGTGGACGCGCAATATGACGTCGGAATGCCGTTGCCGTCCCATCCGTGGCTGCTGCTTAAAGTTCCTATTGTGATGTACAGTACAACTACGTGAAATATATTATAGATAAGTAATAAAAAACCTTTAAGCAGACTATATGATTGAAGAAGTCTAGCATATTGTACATCACTAGAGATAACCTTTTTACCAGAAGACTGACATGACATTTTGATTAACAGTTGCTAGGCCAAAATAATATAAAAATAAAAATCAATAACATGCACTTAGAAAATACATACATTTAACTTTCTAACATGTTTCAGCCAGAGGCTGCCTGTTGTTGTAGTTAATTATCCAGAGCTATGTTTAAAATATTCAATATTTTGATAATTAAATTAGGCATGTTAAGCTCATCCTCAAAAAAGCCATCAATGAGACTTCTGACCTTCTCACCTTTTCCACCACTAATGAATTTGCATCCCTGAAGGTATAAAATTAAAATCTTATGACAGCAGAAATTATGACTAACTCACAAATATCTTAAGAACATTACTCGTGTTCCTTCATTTATTAAAAGCAGACAGTCCATTCAAATACTGGATTTCAAGCCACTACAGAGCCAGTTCATGCTAAACAGCTTGAAAATGGAACGTAAGCATTATGTCCTAGGTATTTTAATGATCACAGCTATTACCTATAGAAAGCACCGTAACGGAAAATGAAAAGCTGGTCTTTTACAATCAAAATATCTGTTATACATCATCAAATAATGGAATTGTAAATGAACAAACGAAACCAGAAAAAAGAAATCAAGACAACTATTTAAGGCTGTTCTGGTCCTGAGGATATTTTACATACTGTTTCTCATTAAAGAGGCACACACACTAGCAAAACAAAGATCTCAGTGCATGACTGAAGGAACAACCAGCTTGAGACAGCCAGAGAGCTCTTTTACTGTGTAGGTAAGGCCAGCAGCATTAGCTTCGTCTTTCAAACAGACAGGGGGGCATGTCAACACCGGGGGACTGTAAACTCTGTCTGATTTGAGGACAGCTGATTAAATGGGTTGATGGTCTTACAATGAAAGTGTCTGTGAGGTATGGCAGTAGGGATTCTCTTCAAAGGAGTTCATTAAGTATTCCCAAGCGTCCTATGGAAAAGGCATTTGTGTGGTTCTCCACTGCCAACCATCTAATGGATGAACATGGATTCATCTTATCCAAACAGATGTCCTTGTATGAGAATCCTTAAGAGTGAACTGCATGTCATTTTACGCCCTTAAATATCCAGTTTCTGGTTGGAAACCACATGGGTAACATCCGTCGATACGATTATTCCAAAAAACGCCATAGCTCCTACTCCACAGTCTTGACAGCTTTGGTGTCAGTGATCAAAACCAGTTTAACAAACATCCTCTTTTGAAAAGCGAGAGGAAATTTTTCCTTCCGAAGAGTCTCGTTTGTAAAACATACTGAAAAAGACAAGTGGATCCACTTGTAGATGTTTGTACTGTTCTCTCCGCTTTAGAGTTCAGTTCATCTGTCATAAGAAAGTCCTGACCGTACAGTAGAGCGCTAGCGTTACGACTACTGGTAGTGCTTTCCTCTCTGGGGCAAATCCAATCGCATGTGCAACTGCAAAATATGAATAGAAAAAAATATGTATTTCAAACAGCCAACAAACAATAAGTACAACTACAAACAGGATGGTTTCTGATAGGATCTGATATATATTCTGGTGGTTCATTAATCTATGGGATGTTTACTTGTTATATTATATATGATATATTGTATATAATTACCAAAAAATTATGATTGGCACGAATGACCTAGAAAAACTAAACCACAAGTTCACCATACTGAAGGATAATAGTTATAAGGGCTATAAACAGACCTGCTATCCTGGGGATGGTAATCTGTTTGCTGCTGCTACCCTCTCCACCTTCACTGACTGGTTTAATCTGGATGATGTAATCCTCGTCCACAGGCAGGGAAAGCTCAAGAGATGTACTGTTCGTCTCCACCACGCTGGGCCGACTCTGTCTGCTTTGCTTGTACATGACCTTCAAAACAACACACCTGCTTTCAAACTCAATTTATATGCAAGAGACAATGGACCGTTGAGTTCATGATGTGCGTTATTCAATATATATAGAATTGTAATATGATCAGAAGCAAGCATTCAGCTTTGTTGTCGTATAAACAAGCAGTGATGTTTGTATGTTCATACCTTATAGCCCATAACTTCAGACTCATTCTCCAGAGACTTGACATGATCCCACTTGAGGATGAGTTTAGAGTCTGTAGTATTCCACGTGACTTTCACTGGAGACTGACTCGGGGCTGGATAAAAACATTCAGAGAGCTGAACATCACACTTCAGAGCACTTTAAAACTGCTGTACTGTTAAGAGCTGAGGCTACATTTATAAAATATTGTATAGAAGCCATTTCATGTAAGATCATTTCTCTAATGTGCGTACATGAGATTCAGAGTAACAAAGGTACAGCAAAAAAAAAAAAAAAAAAATCCAAACAAAAACATGGTTGTGGTTACAAACAATGAGACACAATGGCCAGGGCCACGTCATACTTACGGGGTCTCTTAGTGGTGACATTCACCACAGCACTATCAGGTCCAACACCAGCACTGTTATAGGCTTTGAGTTTGATGTAGTATGTACTGCTGGGGTCCAGTCCACGAATGACAGCAGACGTCCTGTTTCCCACAGTCCTCATCACACTGGCTGTGTCCGGTCTGTCCTTTGTACTCCAGTACCTCAGCTGAAATTAACAGTCAACAATCATCATTCATTGATGAAAATTTATTGGAGCTGTGGTGCTCATGCGGGCAGTGTGGGTTGTTATGTGATATTCTGTTTCTAATAAAGCAAAAATATAGCTGCAAGCAGCAATTAAAGGGCCAAGCACAACAGAGGTAAAATGAAGAACTAAGGAGCTGTCTTTAATTACAAGACCAGGGTTTTCCAACCCAGCTCCTGGAGAGCTACCTTCCTGCAGACTTAAGTTCCAACCCTACTTCAACACACTTGTCTGTAATTAAGTAGCCCTAAACACCTTGATTAGCTTGTTCAGGTGTGTTTGATTAGGACTGAAGCTGAAGTATGGTATGGTAACTCTCCAGGAGCAGGGTTGGAGACCCCTTTTAAAGACATATTCTTGACCACTCAAGCGTCACTTCAAAGTGTCATTAGCTGCACTAAAGGGATCTACCCTTATGTTGTTAAAGTTTTTATTCACGGCATCCATAATAAATAATAATAAAGCAAGATGCCCTGTTGAAATATGACATGTATGGTTTATTTAAACTGCAAAGGTAAAATATAAATGTAAATTATTTAGACAGATGTGAAGGGGCTGGAGAATTTATATGTGTGTCAGTTTTTTGCCGAAAAAAAGACTTCTGCATAGGATACACCTGTGTATCCTCGCACATGACTCCTCAGAAAGCCTCCTTACTCCTCGATCCTCGGCTCCTCGTGGTGCAATTAGAGAATTGAGATGTCCTACAAGATGGGTGAGGTTGATCATTTTCCAGGGCATAGGATGGAGGACGGAGGAGCGAGGAAACGAGGAGGGATATTGAGAAGCACCCCAAGTTTGGGCAGAATCTGCTAAAGCAGGGGTGCTCAACCCTGTTCCAACCCTGATCAAACACACCTGAACCAACTAATTAGGATCTGAAGGAGCGCTTCATAATTACAGACAGGTGTGTTTGATCAGGGTTGGAACTAAACTCTGCAGAAAGGTAGATCTCCAGGAACAGGGTTGGGCACCCCTGTGCTAAAGCGTTGAGGAGATATAGCCTCATGTCCATTTTTGCACAAACTTTGTTGCATTTATTAACACACTTTACGAAAATGGTTTGATATATCGAAAAACGTTTAATAATGTTAAATAACTTTTAATGCCAGAATGCTCTGAAGATAATCTGAGACAATTTTTGTGAAAACTGGACAAACGTCTACAAAGAGTTTGAAAAAGTAGCATATTTATAAAATTCAATTCAAAATTGCAAAAAATCTTAATTGTAGAAATTTAATTTTTGGTATGCATTTGACTCATTATGAGCCAAGGAATCTTTATGGCTCAAAAGAAATATAAATGCAAATTTAGCATGTTGGTGGCGCTAGAGACTTTGAGTTAGAGACTCCCAATTTGCTGTGGTCAATGATAAAACTGTCCTCTACCCATGTGCAAAATTTTATAACTTTCCCGCTATTCTATAAGAATCATACGATTCGTAACAATACGAGAGTATTAAAGAGTTTGAAAAATACAGCATTTTATTGCAAAATTTGAAATGGACCACACTCAAAATGGCTGACATTAGGAAAATTTGGTATAGTTCGATTTGATATGCCATTCAGAATCTAATGATCTAATAATCACGATTAAAATGGTGAAAAATATTGCCCTGTATAAATTTACATTTTGGTTAAAAAGTTATTAGCAAAAGTCTGAGTGCAAATTTGGCCTATTGGTGGCACTAGAGAGTTCGTGATAGAGACTTCAAATTTGGTATGGTTAATATTGAGACTGTCCTCTATCTGTGTGCCAAATTTAAAGTGCAGCATGTCATGTAGCTGTATGTGAACAAACTGTCTGCTAAGTTGTTAAGTCGACAGTGCACGATAAATAAAGTTGTTGTCTATCAAAAAAAAGAGTCGGCTCACAATTGCCTGAACGAGTTGTCAGGAATTCAAATCTTATTCTGTTACGGCTATACGTCACTAAGTAACACATTTGCATAATGTCCGCCCATGTTCTACGTTGCAAACAACTTGCCCGCCCACAAACACAGTAAAATTTCCATGTGGTTTACGTCATGTCGAGAAGACGCTGTATCCTATGCTGTGAGAGTAAATTTGTTTTATATTCACTTCCAAAAGATGAATTTACAAAGAATTAGTGATTAACATTCATTTTTTCAACAACACCTCAGCAGTACAATTCCAATCTTGTGCTGTGTTCCCGATATTTTACTGACAACTGCTTTTCCAGTCTCGGGGAGTACAACGCGGAATTCACCAAACGCGTGCTCTTAAAAAATAGATCAGTGCCCAGTTTATTTGGACCGGCTTGCTCCTCTGAACCTCTACCTGTAAGTATGATTAATAATTGATGATTGTATTCTCTAGCAATCGTTCAAAATACGTTGTTGTGTATGTTATGTTGTGTAACAACCCTGCAAATGTCTTGCTAACTGGCTAACTCACGCTTCTGTAGTTCTGTTGTTCAGCTGTGGGCCCACTGTAGTCTAAAAATTTGTGATTGATGCAGCTTGACTGTCTGTCTGTCTCATTAGTTGGAGTAATGATAAAGGATGGCGCACGACTTTACACAGTGTAATGCATTATACAATGTTGAAGTTTACAACATAGAGGTGTGCCCGCTTACATAAGCAAATTGCGAGCACTTTTCATGGTAGTCCGTGCTAACTTGTCGATCAGCCACTTCAACCGTTTCATCGTCACACTTCGGCTTGAATTGGTAAGGTAAAATCGATGCCATTGTTTCTATGTATTGACAAGTCTCCAGGGCTGTCATTCAGTTATGGCAATAGGTGTTTAGTTTTCGACACGCGCCGTACACGCTAAACCAATCATAAAGGACTGCGTCATCTGACCAATCACAGCAGTGAGGGCTCACGGAAAGGAGGGGTTTAGAGAGACTGATTCTTCGAAATGCTTCGCACGAGTCGTTTACGAATCATTTAGAAATGAGGTAAAATTAAATCTATTTTTGGAGAAAACTAAAGTGTTTTTTGACCTTGCATACATGTAAACCTGTTTTAGGAGACTCAAAACAATATTAGCAACCTTAAAAATGGCATAATAGGAGCACTTTCCCGCAAGCGGTTCTATGGGCTGCCATGGACTCCCAGAGCAGAAAAAGAAGGCCCTAAATATGTGACATTTTCTCACAACATAATACTTAATTTTTCTAGCATTGTTGATTGGTAGTTACTGCATTAAGAACATTAATAAAACTGGATGCGAGAATTGCTATGACAGCACAGGGAATGTACTTAACATGACTCTGATGTAGAACAAACCCAGCCAGATTCATTAGCTTGCTTTAGTTGTGTTGTCCTCACCTCATAGCCCATTATGCGTGTCCTACTGGTGCTCCACGGTAAAGGCTTCCAGCTGACCTCCACTTCTGAGGCTGACAGGCTCTTGGCGCGGACACGACCAGGGGCGCGACTCGGCTCTACGGTCAGAATAATCATTACTGTAATTTCTAGGCATCTTTAGGCACATTATTAGAGCACTGATGCACTAGCAAATGGTTAGCACTTTCAATTTGCCCTAATCAACACAAAGCAGCACTGCAGCTACATAATGTTCTGGGCATTTCATATACAAGTTTATACCTGAAGGTAATTTCTGCTCCACTGGCATTATCTTCGATTGTACAAACAAACAAAGTCATTGATTGAGCCAGTACACCTTAGGGTAGTGGGTAGGCCTCAGGGTAGCACCAAAAAATACATTTTTGACAGGAATTAAAATACGGCTGTGAGGAATAGAAGCAGAGGGTGTTCAGTGGAGTCTACTGTTTAACAACAAGCTCTACTGATTAGTGCATTTTTCAACAAGACTTTCCATAGAAAGAAACTCCATAAACTAGTTTTGGAAGTTGTGAGTTGTAAAAATTATTTGCAGTCTAGTACCTTTATACAATGCGTGCCTATAAAGACTATAAGTCTATCCCTCATTTTCCTCATTTTGTGTAAAGTTCAATATGCCATCTACCCTGATTAAAGTCTATAGTGCTATGGTAGACCATTCAAACCAAGAGTAACATTTTGGTTGCACTACAGAGACAAAGTGTTTATACTTTCTGAGGGACTGAACTTGTGAATGTCTTAGCCTAATAGCACAGGTACATCACAGAGATGCCTATTTGACGTCTGCATTTACATCTGTATGACATATTTTTTAGAGTGTTTGCTCATCTGTAATACGTCTATAGGACGTTTTCTATCAGACGTCAAATAGACGTCTGTTAGATGTCTTTAAAGGAGAGGTCCGCTTCCAGAACAACAATTTACAGATAATGTACTTACCCCCTTGTCATCCAAGATGTTCATGTCTTTCTTTCTTCAGTCGTAAAGAAATTGTGTTTTTTGAGGAAAACATTTCAGGATTTTTCTCCATATAATGGACTGATATGGTACCCCAAGTTTAAACTTCCAAAATGCAGTTTAAATGCGGCTTCAAATGATCCCAAATGCGGTTGTAAACGATCCCATCCGAGAAAGAAGGGTTCACTTATCTATCGATCAGTTATTTTCATTAAAAAAATACAATTTTAATACTTTTTAATCTCAAACGCTCATCTTGTCTATACTCTCCCTAAACTCTGTGTATTCTGGCTCAAGACAGTTAGGGTATGTCGAAAAACTCTGATCGTATTTTCTTCCCCAACTTCAAAAATCATTTCAAAATCATCCTACATCGCTGCAGAAGTTCCGACCCAGTCTTTGCAAAGTGAACATGCAAGGAGATCAAACCCCCTTTAACAAGAAAGGTAACAGCGATATAGGACGATTTTGAAGTTGAGGGAGAACATGAGATGGCAGTTTTTCGACATACCCTAACTGTCAATGAACCGGAAAAAACAGAAGTTGGGAAGAGCAAGACAAGACGAGCGTTTAACATTAAAAAGTATATAAACTGTATTATTTTTATGAAAATTTCACTAGATAAGACCGTTCTTCCTCGGCTGGGATTGTTTGCAACCTCATTTGGGATCGTTTGAATCCACATTTAAACTGCAGTTTGGACTCAAACTCGGGGCACCATAGAAGTCCATTATATGAAGAAAAATGCTGAAATGTTTTCCTCAAAAAACATAATTACTTTACAACTGAAGAAAGAAAGACATGAACATCTTGGATGACAAGGTGGTGAGCACATTATCTGTAAATTGTTGTTCTGAAAGTGAACTTCTCCTTTAAGATAATGTAGAATGTATGTAAAACTGACATCTCACAGATGCTTGTACACAGCAGATGCTTTCCAGATCAAGTGATCTTTAACAGACATTTTGCAGATGTACAAGTGCTATCTGGGTATAGTTGTCTCTGCATATTGGTATTACGGTTAGTAAGTTGGGTTTACCCTCTTCTGCTGAATATATAGTGGTCACAGATCCAAAAGGGCCTTCTCCTTTGTTGTTGTAAACTCCTACTTTCACATGAAATGGAGAAAATGGAGGGATGCTCTCATTTTTGAAGATGTATCGAGATGCATCAGGAGACGTCACGGCCGCCTGCATCCAGCTTTGACCACCAAGAGGGCGAAAAGCAACCACGTAGCCAAATCCTGGACCGCACTGTAGCTCTTCTGGGACTGGCTGCAAAGCCCCACAAGACAACACGAAAAAGGGTGAGAGAATGAGCAAGTGAAAGACTGATGCATCATTATTATCACAGCAGTGTTACCCAAGAGGCTTTGTCTCAGTAGACTATGAAAAATCCCTTTCACGGTCCTTGAACATATTTTCGCTTTTGAAACGTAATTGCTAAAATCCATAAACATTTTGTCTGCCTCACTGAAGAGTATCTGCTCTTTTTTTAAACAAGCGTTGTTTAAATTACAGACCAAACAATTTGACAGCATGATGGGCTTGTTTTTGATACAGGCCAGTGGACGGTCCACCATTGACAGCTACCTTTGTGTACTTAAATGTGCTTTGTTACCTCCCAAGTGATGACAAGCTCTGAGCGACTGCCACCTCCTCCACTGACTCTGGCTGGGGTCGTCCTTGGCACTGCAGGATTAAAAGAAGACTTTTTCAGCCAGGTTTACAAGATGAGAAACAGCAAAAGTGCAAACAGGGCATTTTTCTCCTCCATCTGTTTAGCATGATGCCACAAAGACAGCTTCCTGGCTGCTTTTTGCTTCTGAGCAAAAAGGTTTAATATACAGTATAGCTGGAAGAGAACTGTATGTCAGTCTTATCGAACCTTGGAGAAGTGCCTTGTATTATTTTAACAATCCTGCGGACCTTCCCAGAACTTACGGAGTACCCAATATACTCAAGGGAAAGTTCTTTATCTTCTTCGCTTAGACAAAGAAATTGGAAATACCTTTGCAGTGGTATACTGTTATCGAATACTGTTTAGATGAATATTTATTGATGTGCTGCACACTTAATAAAAAAAACAAGCAACAAAGTTAAAGTAAACATATTACGATATACGTACATGTGTCCTTAGTCCTGATTTTTTGTGAGGGTTTGCTGGGTTCCCCGGTGCCAATGGAGTTAGTGGCCAGCACTCTGAACTCATATTCAACCCATGGACTCAACTCAACCACACGGGCTGTCAACTGCTTACCTCCCAGAGACTCTGGCACTGAGAAAAGAAGAGATAATATGTGACCCTGGACCAAAAAACAGTCATAAGTAGCACGGGTATATTTGTAACAATAGCCATTGTCAAAATTATCGATTTTTCTTTTATGCCAAAAATCATTAGGATATTAAGCAAAGATCATGTTCCATTAAATTATTTTGTAAATTTCCTACCATAAATATATCAAAACCTAATTTTTGATTAGTAATATGCATTGCTAATAACTTCATTTGGACAACTTTAAAGGCGATTTTCTCAATATTTTGATTTTTTCCACCCTCAGGTTCAAGATTTTCAAAGAGTTGTATCTCAGCCAAATCTTGTCCCATCCTAACAAACCAGGGTGATTTTGAAGTTGAGGAAGAAAACGAGATGGGAGTTTTTCGACATACCCTAACTGTATTGACCTGGATTACACAGACTACAATTGTGCATTGTAGAGATGAGACAAGACAAACATTTGAGGTTAAAAAGTATATAAACTGTCAATTTGTTTTGAAAATGACTGATTGTTTCTCTAGATAAAACTCTTTTTCCTCGGCTGGGATCGTTTAGAGCCATTTAAAGCTGCATTTAAACTGCATTTTGGAAGTTTAAACTTGGGGGCACCATTGAAGTCCATTAAATGGACAGAAATCCCGA
>JAHKKF010534810.1:0-11185 GCA_019740295.1 Labeo calbasu
ATTTATTATTAACTTTTAATAAACTTTTAATTATTAACTTAATACATCCTTGGTGAATAAAAGTATTAATTTCTTAAAAAAAAAAAGAAAAAAAAAAAAAGAAACAATAAAAATGTAGTGTATATATATATATATATATAGAGAGAGAGAGAGAGAGAGAGTTTATTTTTATACATTTCTGTATGTATTATATATATAAAAAATGTTAGAAATTCTGTGAATTCTGTACATTACTGTATTTTTTTATATATTTATATATATAAAATTTGTGATTTTTTATAAAGAGTTTTAGTTAACATTTCTGCATATATATATATATATATATATTTTTTTTTTTTTTCAATTGTTCAATGCTGTATTGCTACTGTCTTCATACTTTGATTTTTTGTTTTTTTGTAACTTATTAACTTATTTTTGAAAGGGGTCAATTTAAATAACCCTAAGAAAAGAACAAAAACCAAATCAAGTGGATCACTCACAAACAACTTCCTGTTTATCTTCTGGTTGCTGTTCAGGATCTTGGGTGCAGTAGTGAGGTGAAAGGTCATCTTTAAGCAGTTCAGTCACGGCAGCATTGCACATTGCTGCACCCAGCCAAGATGGGGCATTTCTTTAAAACAAATAAAAAAAAAAAAAAAAATCAGAATAAAAAACATTTCACAAATGTCAACAGTGTAAATTTATTCCTGCGATGCAAAGCTGAATTTTCAGCATCATTACTCCAGTCTTCAGTGTCACATGATCCTTCAGAAATCATTCTAATATGCTGATTAGAAGAAACATTTCTAATTTAAAATAGAATTCTTTTGTAACATTCCAAATGTTTTAATATCACTTTTGATCAATTTAATGCATCCTTGCTCAATAAAAGTATTTTTTTTAAACTGACCCCAAACTTTTGAACGGTAGTCTACATACAGTAGAGTTTGTACAGAATGTGTTGACTAGAAGCATAAATGACTTCACTCTGATTTTTCTCTAAATCCTACTCGTGCGTTCTCACAAACCGTGGAGTAAAAGCACATCGTTCACTAGTGAATTTGTTCTGTTTTTAGACTAGATTTAGCACTTTGCCTGCTGGAGCAACAAGTGGCAAATGGCCTGACCACCCACTCATAACAACACGTTTATTTAAAAGAAGCAGCATTTGGTTGCGTGAGATATTATCTAATGACATAACAGCAAGATGTCGGAAAACACTCCAATTTGTCCTACTTGACAAGAGCTGCGGTAACGTCATGCACGTCTGACCTACATCAAGACACGAAAAGGGTTAAACCTGACAAATCTGCACTGTGCACACATCTCCAATCCAACAAAGAGGAAATGAAGTCTAAATGTCAGGAAGTGGGTATAACAATAGTGATTCCACAGACAGGAAGTCTGCCCTGAGAAATGCGTCAGGGGAGAGAGAGAAAAGGATACAGAAAGAGATAAAACAAAAACACCATTGTAAATTTAAACTTTAAAACTTCCACACCAACGCTTTCATTTAACGCTTGGATTATCTCTGATAGTACACTGAGAAAAAAGCACGAAATCTCTTAATCAGCTCATGCATAGTGAAACGTGCTGACCTGCTGCAAATACTGTTAGGAAAACAGATCATGGCAGACAGAGAGCGATAAAAAAAACAAATGCGGGAGAGAGACAGGAATGATAGGAATGAGACAACGCTCCTCCTCTGGCTAAAGAGGACAGGTGTGTTGCAACATTTCAGGCCCACTTGTAGGCCTTTTTTTTTAAAACCCTGTACGTGTTTTCAGTAAATGTAAAAAGTAAATGGACATGCAAACACTAATATTAAAGCTGTATCTATTGCTGAGATCCAACAGGAAACATAAACACAAATCATCCCCTCTCCCGCAAATAACCTAGATCAGGGGTTTTCAAACTGGCAACTAGGGACCCACAAGAGTCCACGGAAAAGTTTCGAGAAAAACTTTGTAAAAATGTAAAAACAAAGAAATAATATAAAACATAAGACCTAACTAAATAAATGAACTGATTAAAATAATCGTAAAAAATGTGTGCACCTCCAAAGACCCCACAAGGTGGGGTTAGAGAAAAACAGAGCGGAAAAATGTTAAAATAAATAAATAAACAATAAAACATTAGATCTAAGTAAATAAATAAAATATTTAAATAATGATAAAAATAAATTAAATATGATTAAAAAAAAAAAACACACACAAAAATAAAACCCAGGGAATCAGAAGAGAGTGAAAAAAAAAATGAGAAAAAAAAACGTGTTTAAAAATTAAAAAAATTATAAATAAATAAATAAATACATACATACAATCTATGTAAATACATAAATATATTTAAAACATTTTTTTAAAAATCATTAAATTAAAAAAAAAAAAAAGAAAAATTATATAACAGTACAGCAGTGCATAGAAACAAATATGTAACAACAGACACTTTTATCTAAGTATTATTTTATACACATTTATAATATACATTTTGAACTGTATATACTACATATTTATATATGAAAACATATAGCTGTCTTTTATTAATAAAATATTTAAATAAGTAAACAATTTAAATAATGATAAAACAAATCAAATATGATTTAAGAAAAAAAAAAAAATACAAAAAAAAAAGAACCTCCAGGAGCTGGAAGCGAGTGCTGAGGGTCAATGGAAAAAAAAGAAAATGTGAGAAAAACAGTGCTTAAAAAAAAAGTAAAAATAATAAATAAATAATTTTTAATAATCTAACTAAATACATAAATGTATCAAAATATTTCTTAAATTATTAAAACAAATGTTAAACAAAAATAACATTAATTTAAAAGTAAAAATAATTTAAAAACTTTTTTTTCCTGAATATTATTTTATACACATTTATATTCTTTTTTAAATTAATTTTTCACAGTATAAACTACATCTTTACATATGTAAATATATAGCTGTCTTTTATATAAAAGAAATGTAAATAAGTAAACCATTTAAATAATGATAAAAATAAATAAAACATGATTTAAGAAAAGGGAGGGAAGGGAGTGCTGAGGGTCAGTGGAAAAAATCTGAGAAAAACAGTGTGTTTAATAATTCAAATTATTAAAAATATTAAATTATTAAAAAAAATAAAAATAAATAAATTATTAAATTAAATGATTTTTTATAAAAAAAAAAAATAGGGCCTACATAAGAGTACAGCAGTGAATAGAAAAAAAGGAAATTTAACAGCAGACACTTTTTTTTTCTAAATATTATTTTATACACATTTATAATATGATTTTTTTTCCACAGTATATATTATATCTTTATTTATGAAAATACATATCTTTTAAATTATAGAATGGGGGTCCCTCAGTCGAGGACGATCATATTTAAGGGTTCGTGGCAACTGAAATATTGAAAACCCCTGATCTACATGATATGCACGTAACAAACCTGGCTGAGAGCAGTCGGAGGCCAAGATCCAGACTTTCTCCCTTCACCTCCTGCATAGTGACTTTGCGGCTAAGTGGGCTGACAGGAAGCAGGTCCTCCATGCCGAGCGGGTTTGGAAACTCCTCCAGAAACCTCTCGAGAAACTTCCCAGCGTCGTCTTGCTCCATGCAACTCATTCTAAAAGTGGACGTGCAGCCTCGTAACAAAGTAGGAAATCAGGGATGCCCAGAGTATGCTTGGATGCAAACTTCACGAATCTACACAAAAAGAACAACAACAAAAAAAAACATGAATAAATAAATAAAATAATAAACACAGCCACCAGTGTTGTAAATGTAATTTACCTCTATTAGTTTAAAGCAAATATGTTACTGGAATATTTGTTATTTTGATAATTAATTATTCATATAACCCGTGTGTTTAGGTTCACAAAATAATCCATGCAAAATAGAATGTGAGAGTGCTGGCCAATCAGAACACTAGGAGGCGGCTCTCTGTAAACATCAGCCAATAACGTGCGTTTGGGGCGGGGCTACCTGTTTGTCCGAACTATAAAAGACAGTGAGGTTTTTTTTTTTTTTAAGTTTACACTTAATGATTATTTAAATGTAACGGAAGAAACCATATGCATTGTAATACCACATTTTATCCGTAAAAATGTGACAAGTCATATACTTTTCCGCCTTTTAGATATAAAAAAATATTCTTATACTTTATCTAATATACACAGTACAATAACATACACACACACGCTTTCGCAAAATTCGCAAAAGATTACAAACCCAGCAAAACTGAACTTCTTTTTAACCGCAGTGTATTGCGCACAGGAAATTTTGGTTTAATGCATAACTGCAAGGATTCATGGTGTAACTTCAGCATGACACCTAAGTGCACGTACTGTCGCCATTTGAAAGCAGCACAACCGGGCCTTGAACTACAAGTAGCAACTCATTAGTCTCATTAACAACATCAAAGAGAACATATTCATGCGTAAACGTGCAGTATATACCTTTGTGGATGGTTGGCGTTGCTTTGTGTGCCGACACTCCCTTTTTTCCTGACGAGTGCGGTTTGAAGTGCTCGTGCATGAACGCACGCCCTTTCAGTCACTACACAACAAAAGCCAATCCGTTTGCGGAAGTAGCTGTGACAGACAGGAAGTACAAACACAGCGATATGCAAGCGATAAGGATGAACGTCTGAGGCGCGGAATAGACTTGTCAGAACACGATGAAGACAATCCGTTTGGTTGTCATATTGTTTTGGCTGTGTGGGCGGCGACAGAACGAACTTATGAATATTAATACATTCTTTTTGACGTGCTAACCAACGAGCGTCCATCTACTCACGTAATGTAATTAATATTCATAAGTGAAGAGTCAACCGCTCAATATGGAAAGAAACGAAACAGCGATTTTTGACATAGAAAACCACTTTTATTTTTTACATAACTGATGACTTAAGACTGCAGTGTTTTGTTTAAATGTAAAACTTAAAGTTATTTAAACTGTTCTTCTTAAACGTGGTATTGATATTTATTTATTTTTTGCTATATTAAACTCTGTAACCTTTTATTTTATTTTAATTTTTTAGTTTTCTTAATATTGTTTGCATAATTTGATCCGTTAAACATGGTAAAAAATCTATAAATTATATTAATAATATTATAATGCATCAAATGACAATACCTTGGTACATGTATGTTAACTATGTTTGTTCCAATGTTTGTTTTATTGGCATATTTTGTTACGAATTTTATTTATAAGTTTGCTTGTTTAGGCATTTCTGTGTATTTGATGTGATTTAGTGTAGTTTATGTACAATGATTTATACTGTATTTATAAACTGTAAATCGTTTTAGATGTTTTCTATTTGAATATATTTTAAAATGTAATTTATTCTTGTGATGCAAAGCTTTCGAGAAAGTTTAGTTAAGTATAAAGAAAGACTGCAAAAAATGTTTAAAAAAAACATTAGATCTAAGTAAATAAATTAATTATTAAAATAATTAAATAATAAAAATAAATATTATTTAAGAATAAATCAATCAATAAATATATAAACAAATAAATAGAAAGAACTCCACACAGTTGAAAATTTAAAAATTAATAATAATAAATAACAATAAAAAAGCTTTAAATACTAAATACATACATAAACTGATTAAAATGTTTTTCGTATTAAAATATACACATAATATTATAATAGAAAAATAATAAAAAGCTTAAAAATTAATAAATAAAAGGACCCCCAGGGGCCAGAAGGGAGTGGTTGAGGGTCTTTGGAAAAGATTAGCAAAAAAAAAAAAACGGTGTTTTATTTATTTAAAAAAAAAAAAAGAAAAGAAAGAAAGAAAAAGAAAAAGAAAAAATAATAACATACAAATATTGATTAAAACATTTTTAGTATTAAAATAACTTTTTTTAAAATCATTAAATAAAAATGTAAAAATAAATAAAAAATACATAACAGTAGTCAGTAGAAAAAAATATTGTAACAATAGACACATTTTTTTCCTAAATATCCTTTTATACACATAATATTATAATAAAAAATAATACAAAATCATAATAAAAATTAAAAACAATACAAAAATAAACGAACCCCCAAGGGCCAGAACGGAGTGCTCAAGGGTCTGTGGAAAAGATTAGAGAGAGAAAAAAAACGCTCTAAATACTAAAGATATCCATATATTGCTTCAAATTTTTTTTTTTGTATTAAAATAATTAGTTTTAAAATTATTAAATAAAAAATTTTAAATAATAAAAAAAACATAACAGAATAGTAGTCAATAGAAAAAAATATATTGTAATAATAGATCATTTTTTCTAAATATTTTATATACATAATATTATAATATTAATTTTTCACAGAACAAATTACATCTTTATATATGAAAATATATAAGAAAATATATATTTTTTTTATCTGTGCAGCCTGAGAATTTGAAAACCTCTGACCTACATGATATTACTCCGGTCTTCAGTGTCACAAGATCCTTCAGAAATTATTCCAATAGAAAACAGAAAATAAACTGTAATAATACTTCACAATGTTACTGTTTTTACTGTATTTTTGATCACATAAAATGTAGTGTTAGTGAGCATAATAAGATTATATTCAATATGCAAATAAGCCATAAAAACACAGACAAATGTACAACACAGACTCTGTTAAACTAAAACTTTATTGCCATTTTCATATTTTTAGTTTGCACTTTAAGTCCAATTAAGCCGGCTTTGATTTTCTGCTGCAAAACAGGTGAACACTCTATACAAAATACGCTGCCAGGGCTGCCATTTTATCTTTAGGCTTTTTAGGATTCCCTCTTCCCATGGGCCTCCTCCCTCGTCCCTTCCCTCTCCCTCTGCGGGCTCCCCCGGCCCGGTGCATGGGATGCCGCATGGTCGCGTGTTTCAGCTCCACCAGATCCTGGAACGCAGGGTCGCAAAACACGCAGCCGGTGTGCTGCGTTTCACCGTCAGGCAATGGTGAGCGTGTCTTGTTGAAGTCCACTATGACCAGGGAGGCCTCGCAGGAATCACAGCTGTCCTGGGACACCTGCACTTTATGGGCGTGCTCGAAGAAATGCACCACCACGTTGCATTTGTTGCAAGCCATACGCCACTTTGGACCAGAGGTGGGATCGAAGACCAGGACGCCCGTCTCACATTCAACGCACTGACCGATGCCAAGAGAGTTGAGGGAGTGCTGACAGGAAGGGTGTGTGCACTCATTACAGCCCATCCCTGACCCGAACAGAAAGAGAAATTACATAATAAGGACTGTTCTTCCAGTAGGAGAAGTTTTAAGAGCATTTTTTTCCTGTTTCAGCATGTGCTAAAAAGGTTACATTTGCCAGGATGTCAGAATCCCCCACCCAGTCTTTTTAACTGCACCTCTATAATACATTTATAAAAAGCTACTTTTTCTAGGTATATTATATATTTTATATATTTATTTTATATACACTACTGTTCAAAAGGACATTAAGATGTTTCGATTTGTAGAAATCAGAAATAAAATTCTGTAAAAATGTGTCTGTACTGTCACTTTTGATCAATTTATAAATATTACTAAAAAAAAAAAAAAGACTGACTTTTGCATATAATTTAATAATATTTTAATTATATAAAATGTATCCACTTAATATTTATTGTAAATGAATAAATAAATACATTTTAACAGCATTCATCAGAAATAAAATTCTGTAAAAATGCATCTTTACTGTCACTTTTAAACTACTTATAAATTACATAAAATGGTATTAATTTAATTATAGTTTATATTTATTACATAAAATGTATACATTTTATTTATTATAAATAAACACATTAATCAGAAACAGCATTCATCAGAAATAAAACTGTAAAAATGTGTCTTTACTGTCGCTTTTGATCAATTTATAAATATTATTTCTTTTAAAAAAATGACTGACTTTTGCATATAATTTAATATTTTTTTTAAATATATAAAATGTATCCATTTAATATTTATTGTAAATGAATAAATAAATATATTTTAACAGCATTCATCAGAAATAAAAGTCTGTAAAAATGCATCTTTACTGTCACTTTTAAACAATTTATAAATTACATAAAATTGTATTAATTTAATTATAATTCATATTAATTACATTAAATGTATTCATTATTTATTGCAAATTAATAAACACATTCATCAGAAACGGCATTCATCAGAACTAAAACTCTGTAAAAATGTGTCTTTACTGTCGTATTTGACCAATTTATAAATATTATTTCTTTAAAAAAAATTACTGACTTCAGTGTATAATTTTATAATATTTTTAATTACATAAAATGTATACATTTAATATTTATTGTAAATTAATACATTTATACATTTTATCAGCATTCATCAGAAATAAAATTCTGTAAAAATGTTCTGTAAAAATGTCTTTACTGTCACCTTTGATCAATAATAAATATTTCTTTAAAAAATAATTACTGACTTTAAAAATATTAAATTATACACTAATTATGTAATATGTATACATTTAATATTTAATGTAAATTAAGAAATACACTAACAGCATTCATCAGAAATAAAATTCTGTCAAAATGTGTCTTTTCTGTCACTTTTGATCGATTTATAAATATTACTTAAAAAAATGACTGACTTTTGCATATAATTTAATAATATTTTAATTATATAAAATGTATCCATTTAATATTTATTGTAAATGAATAAATAAATACATTTTAACAGCATTCATCAGAAATAAAATTCTGTAAAAATGCATTTTTACTGTCACTTTTAAACTACTTATAAATTACATAAAATTGTATTAATTTAATTATAATTCATATTAATTACATAAAATGTATACATTTTATTTATTGTAAATTAATAAACACATTCATCAGAAACGGCATTCATCAGAAATAAAACTCTGTAAAAATGTGTCTTTACTGTCGCTTTTGATCAATTTATAAATATTATTTCTTTAAAAAAAATTACTGACTTTAGCGTATAATTTAATAATATTTTTAATTACATAAAAAGTGTATACATTTAATATTCATTGTAAATTAATAAATTTGTACATTTGTACAGCATTAATCAGAAATAAAATCCTGTAAAAATGTCTGTAAAAATGTTTTTACGGTCACCTTTGATCAATAATAAATATTATTTCTTTAAAAAAAATTAGTGTATAATTAAATATTTTTAATTATATAAAATGTATCCATTTAATATTTATTGTAATAAACAATTTTAACAGCATTCATCAGAAATAACATTCTGTAAAAATGCATCTTTACTCTCACTTTTAAACAATTTATAAATTACATGAAATTGTATTAATTTAATTATAATTCATATTAATTACATAAAATGTATACATTTTATATTTATTGTAAATTAATAAATACATTCATCAGAAACGGCATTCATCAGAAATAAAACTCTAAAAATGTCTTTACCGCCATTTTTGACAGTACAACATTTCATATTTAAATTATATGATAATTTCTATTTAACAATTCATTTATTTAATATTTAATAATACTTAACTACATTTCTATTGTTGATAAAATTATTGGAAACAAACCTTTTTTTATTTTCATAAAACTTTAAAACTTTTCATTAAACTTAAAAAATAAAAAACGTATTTAAATTAAACACCATTTGACAGAATCCTAATTGAAGAATGACTCCAAAACAACATGATTTGTCTCTCTTACCTTTCTTCATGTCTCTGAAGGGAGGGTTGCTGAAGCAGTATGGACACACAGGGTAGCTTTTGCCACGAGACCCCGAGGTCCACAACACCAGCTCAAACTCATCCAGGGGACACTTGAGCTCTTTGTACAGCTTAATGGCTCCATTCTGAGGCAAACTATAGGTCTCATCGCAATGAGAGCAGTGCAGACGACTAGGTTTGGCCTGGGAGTGATTACAAAAAAACTGTTTAGACCAGACAATGGTAAATTTACACATTGTATTTGACACTACACCATGATAAACCTGCAAAAGGCCATCTGGGTACCATTTGACTCAGCTTTTTGTAGCAGTAGAATACATTGATTTTATGTTTGCTTACTGGAACATAACATTTAATACTTATGAAAATATATTTTAATAATAATAATAATAATAATAAATATTTAAGACGTTTGTTTTAGATCTTGCATTCAAGCTGACTAAAAAATCAAGTCAACTAACTACCAGCATTTTCTGACTCATATATATTTCAAATTAATCTAACTTCATTTCACACATATTTTACAGTCAAAAATGAAAAAGTAACAGTAAAGTCCTCTACAGTGTGGCTGGACTTCACTCAGTACATTTAGCTTGAGAAAATCAGCATTAATCTCACTTACGCAAACGGTGGACATTGAAGTCCATTTAACAGGGACATTAGACCAGCAGCCTAGAGTCTAATTTGAATGATGAGGGACACTGATGAATAATTTGTGAGTTATTCCACATTCAGATGGACACAGGACATCATTTAGGTAAAATGCTTCATTGCTGAAGGTCATTTTCAAGTGCACAAGTATAGGCGGAAAGAGCAAGAGAGACATGAGAGTCTGCCTAAAAGCCCAAAGTGCATCAGAGCGGATACTCTGGGATGCCCATTCATACAAAATGAGTCATCAAAAACTTCAGCTGCATTACTTGTGCATAATCAACATAATCTCCTCTCAACCTGACGTCATATTTTTACAAAACTGTACAAGCATTGTGCGTATGGATATGTGATGGGACACACAAGGATGCATCAAATGAGACATTTCTTGTAGTAGACGTTTGTTACAGAACATTTTTCTTTTAAGAAATGTTCTTTTTGAACTTTCTATTCATCAAACAATCCTAATAAAATATATCACGGTTTGATTGATAAAAAATATTTATTGAGCGAGCATATCAGAGCGATTTCTGAAAGTTTATGTGACACTGAATTACTGTTTCCCCCGTTACAACGCCATTACCATTACTGACAATAAAATGCGACGTTAGTATAATTGATTAAAATATTATTATAATTTTATTTTTCAGATCATCTGAATGGATGCACAGCGTACCTGTATTTGACGAACTGTAAACTCTAGTGTGAAGGCACACGACTAGCCGTCGCTTTGTCTCACACACACGCAAAAGAAAGATACAGAGCGAGAGAGTCTTATATGTGACCCTGGACCACAAAACCATTCTTAAGTCGCTGGGGTATATTTGTAGCAATAGCCAAAAAATACATTGTATGGGTCAAAATTATAGATTTTTCTTTTATGCCAAAAATCATTAGGAAA
>JAHKKF010534810.1:11235-25184 GCA_019740295.1 Labeo calbasu
ATTCCTACTGTAAATATATCAAAACTTAATTTTTTATTAGTAATATGCATTAAGAACTTCATTTGGACAACTTTAAAGGCGATTTTCTCAGTATTTTGATTTTTTTGCACCCTCAGATTCCATATATTCAAATAGTTATATCTCGACCAAATATTGTACTATCCTAACAAACCATATACCAATGGAAAACTTATTTATTCAGCTAGATGATGTATAAATCTCAATTTTGAAAAAATTTACCCTCATGACTGGTTTTGTGGTCCAGGGTCACATATACCATGCAGAATTGACATGTAAACGATATTCTTATCCGAGTTCCTTTGGAATTCTTCAACCTTTTAAGAACTCTCGGTTTCTCTGGTAGTAGGCGGAACTAATGCGCAAATGACAATCTCATTGGCTGGCGCTCAACAATTATCGTCCCTGTTTTGATTTTAGCAAATCAGTTAGAGCGAACACAGATAATGTGATTAATATTCATGAATCCAGCAGCTCATTAATCCTTAGTGCATTTTATATTGTTATTATTGGTAGAATTCGTAGTAGTTTTGTTATATTTTCAGTATTATTTTTAGTTTTTCCCCCTTTTTTATAGAAACAATAATTTTTATACAATGTCTTAAGCACCACTACCAGTAAGTTCAGTCAATATGACAAATATGCATTTATACATGGTTATTTTAAAGTTCTAATTACTAAAGTTTAATGCTAAATTATAATAATGTCATATTATAATGCCTGACTGACTGATGTCAAGTGTACATTCAGATATTTTTTTAAAAATCAGTGCCTTTAAGCTTTATATATCTAGTGAGTAAACTAAAAATTTTATTCATTGAACATATTTAATATTGGGGGCATCCAAGTTATTTGACATATTTGAACTTTTTTTTTTTTTTTAAGTAGCACAATAGTTAATTTCCCTGGTAATTAGTTACCTTTATATTAATGTAACTCGGTTACTAACTCAGTTACTATTTGTGAGAAGTAACTAGTAACTATAACCAACTACTTTTTAAAGTAACATGCCCAACACTGCTCACTTGTTTTCACAGTATACAGATCAATGCATGTACAGACATTGTTTTTTAGCTGCTTTCTTTGTCAACATTGACCTTTAGTTTGAACCAATGACAGTATGATTTAGATGGGGTATGTAAGATATTTAATCAAAACATGTTTGCCTCCAAATGATCCAAAGTTCAGTTCTGTACAGCACTCGAGTCAAATGATTGCAAGACCACATCTGGGGCTTTTATCCATGACCCTGACCTTACCATTAACTCCTGACTGACCTGTGTTAGGATTTTGAGTCATCAAAGAGGGCTTTGACCTTCTTATTACAACCCAAGAACTTTGAACTCTTAACTACCAAACCCCCCTTGGTTAGTAAAAACCATTATACTCAACTGAGTCTTAAACATGCTTATCAAGGCTGCATTTATATGATCAACAATACAGTAAAAACAGTAATACTGTGAAATTTTTAGGGCAATGTGAGTCCTTACAGACCTGGATATACTTCATGAAGCGATGGCATTTGCCACAGCGCGAGAGAGGTTTCCCAGTAGCGGCGATGGGAGAAAAGGACACCTCCATCAGCTCATCCATGCCTGTTAAAAACATTCAGAACATGTTTTAAAAGTCAATAATTAGCAAAAACAAAATAATGCACACTGATAAGTGATTATTAGTGTTAAAACAACATCTAAATGCCAAATTTACACTGCTAATGTGGCACAGAAGCACTTCTGAAGTGGCATTTAGGTGTTTAATGCTGCTCAGAAGTGATAAATGTATTTACGCATCAATAACAAATGTATAATATGATAATATGATACTAAACTGAAGGAGCAGTGCAGTCTAAACTCGGCTGCAAGAAAACACCTAAAAGTGAGCTTGATAAACAATTTACGCCAGTCGCTTTTTAACCCTATGATGCCTACTCTATAATATTCCATTGGTGAATTTCTCAAAATGGCCTCTAAATGAGCAACATGATCAAAACTTTGCTGAAAAACCTGCTATACGCAATCAACTACATGCCTTCTGTCATCTGATTCATAGTTTATACTTTTATTCAATCTTACTTGTTGGTCATATAATTATTAGCAGGTGCACCAAAGTGCATATTTATGCTCAGTTTGGGTTTTTTTTCCTCCTAATGAAATGTCCATCATATGTCAGGCTTATATATGACAGGATTAAAATGCATTTCAATGCATCAAAAAAGCAGGACCAGGTTTAATGGAAATAAACCTCACATAAACATGAGAACGTTCTAAAAATGTATTTTTAAAATGGTACAGAAATACTGCAACAAATTACACTACCAGTCAAAAGCTTTTGGACAATACGATTTTTAATGTTTTTTAAAGTCTCTTTTAAAGTCTGTTCTGCTCACCAAGCCTGCTTTTTTTGATCCAAAATACAGCAAAAAAAAAAAATATATATATATATATATTTTGAAATATTTTTACTATTGAAAATAACAGTTTTCTACTTAAATATATTTTAAGTTGTTAAAATCTATTTCTGTAATGTCAAAGCTCACATGATCCTTTCAGGAGTCACATGATCCTTCAGAAATCATTCTAATATTCTGATTTGCTGCTCAGAAATCAGTTATTATTATTATTATGTTGAAAACAGCTGAGAATAATTTTTTCAGGTTTTTTTGATGAATAGAAAGTTCAGAAGAACATTTTAAAAATTATTAAAATTTGTAACATTTTAAATGTCATCATTTTTTGATCAATTTAAAGCGCCCTTGCTAAATAAAAGTATTAATTTCTATAATTTCTTTTCCCAAAAAAAAAAAAAATGTATACTGACTCCAAGCTTTTGAATGGTATAGTGTTACAAAAGCTTATAATTTCAGATAAATGCTGATTTTTTGGATCTTTCTATTCATCAAAGATTCCTGAAAAAAATGTACTTAACTGTTTTAAATATTGATAATAATAATAGTAAAAATGTTTCTTGAACAGCAAATCTGCATATTTCTGAAGGATCATGTGACACTGAAGACTGAAGTAATGATGCTGAAAATGTAGCTTTGATCACAGGAATAAATTACATTTAAAAATATATTCAAACAGAAAACAGTTATTTTAAATAGTGAAATATTTCACAATATTACTGCTTTTGCTATTTGTTGGATCAAATAAATGCAGGCTTGGTGAGCATATGAGATTTCTTTAAAAAACAATAAAAATTGCACTGTCCAAAAACTTTTGACTGGTAGTATAATTCTGTGCATACGTTGGCACTGTGGGACATTACCTGCAATAGAGTCCACAAAGTAGTGGAACTTCCTCTTGAAGATGTCTAGGGTGTGCTGTAAGACCTGGTGGAAGTTTGCCTTTCCTAAAGCTATCAGATTCAGCTGTTTTTCCACAGCACTGCGGATTGTGGGCAGCACCAAATCAGCATCTAACACACATACAGATATACAAGGAAAAAGATAAGCATAACAAATAAGTCATGCACACACCAACTAAATATTTGTGGTCAAAATGTTTTTCCTTACCAATCTTATAGTAACCGTGTACTAGAACAATCCCCAAGTTGGTGGGTTTGAGTTTGCGGCCACTTTCTACCGTCACATAGTTCCTCTGGCAGACGTTGTTAATGTGGACGGGGATGCTGGCATCCGTACCTAGGGGCAGAATCATTTGTTAATGCAGTCCACATAATAATACCTCACAACTTAAAGAAAAAAATAGCATATAATGAATAATGAAGTATTAAACAATTTTCATAAGTCATTGTACTATGAATTCTGCATGCAAGTTACGACAGTGGGGTACAGTGGCGGTACATGGACCAAGAGGGGGGAAAAACATATATTATACGTGCACATCAGGGATAAAATATGTGACCCTGGACCACAAAACCAGTCATAAGTAGCACAGGTATATTTGTAGCAATAGCCAATAATACATTGTAGGGGTAAAAATGATTTTTCTTTTATGCCAAAAATCACTAGGATATTAACTAAAGATCATGTTCCATGAAGATATTTATTAAATTCTCTACCATAAATATAACAAAACTTAATCTTTGATTAGTAATATGCATTGCTAAACTTTTGCACGCTCAGATTGCAGATATTCAAATAGTTTTATCTCAGCCAAGTATTGTCCTATCCTAACTAACCACACATCAATGGAAAGCTTATTTATTCAGCTTTCAGATGACGTACCTCAATTTAAAAAACTGACCCTTTTGACTGGTTTTGTGGTCCAGGGCCACATATATGAAATCCTTTATTTATTGCTTGTTTGCTGACGAATCTGTTAAAGGGGTCATCGGATGCCCATTTTTCATAAGTTGATATGATTCTTTAGGGTCTTAATGATAAGTCCATAATATACTTTGGTTAAAAATTCTAAAATTTTTTGTGTTAAAAAATCATCCTGTTCTGGTCAACGTTGCTTTAAATGTTAATGAGCTGTGCTTGCCCCACCCCTCACTTCTCTCTTTAGAGTGACAAGCCTATTTACTTTAGCCGTATTTAGTTATTAGGAAAGGTGATTGCAGAGATTCATTAAAAAAAAAAAAAAAAAACCTTATACTCACTTTTGCTGTAGGTGAACCTGGATTATTAGTGATTTGCGCAAACATAGACAATTATGTAGATCAGGAGGTGCATTCCCTTTACAAACAAACGTAACCCACTGCATCTTCAGCGGCTCAGATGTCAGGAGTAAATGACGACCACTATGTTCATTATTGCATCCAGCAATACAACACCTCAATCGCTCAATCAGAGATAATACAGGGAATTTACATCCCTGCTCCGGCATCAAAACAATGGAGGTTACTGGACTGTTACAGCTGATTTAAGGCAGGTCTGAGGTAAGACGCTCATGTCAATCAACTATCGTGGGAGCGGCCTCTGTGGGTGTGACGCCACACTGACAGGCATCTGAGAATGGCTCGATTTGAAAGAGGGGATATTATTTGTACAGATCAATTAAAAACCAAAAACATACACTGCCAACACACATTAATGTTCAAACAGCATGTAAAAGTGAACTTTGCATCCGATGATCCCCTTAAGGCTGTCAGCATTAATGAAACCGATCCTACCTATGCCGTGTTTCTCCATGAGTGTGATGAGCTCGGCCTCAGTCAGGTAGTCTGGTGGATTTGTCTGTTTCTCCAGTAGTTTGATCTCATCCACTGTGAATGTGTCTCCTCTCTCACACACCGGCAAGGCCTCTTCCTGTGCAATACCCTGCCAGGGCATCACCTCAGTGTATCCTGATTGCAACAAATATTAATAAGCATCATTTCTCCACTAGAATAGAATGTAATAATGGTAAAGGTAAATAAACATTAAACTAGTTGATCTGATGACTTCACGTACCAGCAGAGATGAGCGTCTTCCCGCTGCATGTGAAGCTTTCTGTGGCAATGCTGAAGGAAATTGTGGTCTGCAGGTATTTACAGTCGGGGCTGACCGTGGCAATGAAGTGTCTTGTGATGTAATCATACAGACGCCATCCATCGCTGCCTGCAGAGACAAAAAGATATTTGCCATTTTATAGCTCTGTTGTTTAAGATCTGACTTCAGATCAGATAAGATAGGATGTTCCTGCAAATGGCCTCTGAACTGTATTTGGTTTACAGTTACATTACCGTTCAACAGTTTGGAGTGGGTACGATTTTTTAAATGTTTTTGATTTTGAGAAGGCTGCATTTACTTGACCAAACATATAGTAAAAACAGTAATATTACTGCAATTTATTTCAAACAACTGTTTTTTTAACATTTTAAAATGTAATTTATTCCTGTGATGCTGAATTTTCAGCATCACTACTCCAGTCTTGAGTGTCACATGATCCTTCAGAAATCATTATAATATTCTGATTTGATGCTAAAGAAACATTTTTTATTATTATGAACATTGAAAACAGTTGTGCTGCTTAATGTTGTAGAAAGTTCAAAGCCACATTTATTTAAAATGGACAACTGTTACATTATAAATATCTTTACTGTCACTATTGATCAGTTTTTTGCATTGTTGCTGAATAAAATATTATAATATACTAAAAAATATAGTTATAATAATATACTAATATAATATTACTAATAAAATATTTATTTCACCAAAAAAAAAAACACACACACCTTACTGGACCCCCAAACTTGTTTCACTAGTTAAGCTCTCGTTAAAAAAAATAAATAAATGCACAAATATATTTTAGTCTATACGTCCCTCCTTTTATTCAATAATTAGAAACAGGACCAAGGATCTTGTTCTAAAATGTTAGATATCAGGATCATAATCTGACCTACGTATTTTTCGTATAGTATTTCTGTGCTAGAAATTTCAATATCAGATATGTAAATGTAAAAATAGGCAGTCTGACAGTCGTACCTAGCTCGCTTTCAGAGGCGGCTCTCATGGGTGTGATTGGTGGATGGTCCCCTGCGTCCACTCCTTTCCTTGGCCTGTTAATGCCCTCAGAGAGCAGGGCTTTTACCTGTATACACAAACACACACATAAGCATTTTCATAAGACAATATTAATCACTTTACATCATTTTTTTAATGCCACTTCACGATTAAAGGGTATATGCGACCCAGGACCACAAAATCAGTCATAAGGGTCAATTTAAAAATAAAAAAAAAATTGAGATACATTATATTAATATATTATTTATACATTATCTGAAAGCTGCATAAATAAGCTTTCCATTGATGTATGGTTTGTTGCAATAGGACACTATTTGACCAAGACACAACTATTTGAAAATCTGAAATCAGAGAAAATCGCCTTTTAGCAATGCATATTACTAATCAAAAATTAAGTTTTGATATATTTACAGTAGGAAATTTACAAAATATCTTCATGGAACATGATCTTTACTTAATATCCTACTGATTTTTGGCATAAAAGAAAAAATTATAATTTTGACCCATTCAATGCATGGTTGGCTATTGCTACAAATATACCTGTGCTACTCAACACTGGTTTTGTGGTCCAAGGTCACATACATATTACAATAATAAAAATGGTACAAAATAAAATAATAAACAAAATAATACAATTAAACTTTTTACAAAAATACATCTCTCGAATTTATATACTATACAATATTAATCATTAAAGAGCATATTAATTCACTAACTACATGTTTTTTTACAGACTTAAAGCATAAAATAGGTCTAAAAATAGTTCATCTTAGGTCATCTCTTTAGGGTTGAGGAAAAAGCTCTTCTTCACCGTTTCTCCCCAGAAGGAGCTGTTGGCTTGTTGTTTGAGGGTGCCCTTCAGGTCAAAGTTTTCAGGATAATGTGTGGTCTCTGTTCGAGGGTAGCTGATATAACCCTGTGTGTAGAGACGCTCTGCTATCTGCATAGTATGCTGCGGACCCATCCCTGAGAAATACACAGACAAAAATCATATATACAATGCAGTTATTGTTTTTTTGTTTTTGTTTTTTGCTGTCAGTATTTTAAAAAGATTTCTGAAGACTGGAATAACGGCTGCTGAAAATTCAGCTTTGCATCACAGGAATAAATGACATTTTACAATATATTACAAAAGAAAACAGTTACTTTAAATTATAAAAATATTTCACAGTATTACAATTTTTACCATATTTTTAAAGGGGTCATCGGATGCTAAGTTCACTTTTACATGATGTTTGAATATTAATGTGTGTTGGCAATGTATGTACAAATCTACCCTATAATGAAAAAAAAAATCCATGCAGTGGTTTTTAATTAATCTGCAAAATCATTCGAATTATTCGTGATACAGCTTCACTTACAGCAGAAGTGAGTACGGGGGGCGGGGGCGATCGCCTTTCCTAATAATGTGCTAGTTAGCAAGTTTAGCGGCTAAACGTTGCTAAACACGGCTAAATGTGGCTAAAGTAAACATGCTCGTCACTCCACAGAGAGTAGAGGGGGCAGGCGAGCAGAGCTCATTTGCATTTAAAGCAGCCTCGACCAGAATGGGACTTCAATAGCACAACTGGTTATTACATTCCATAAGTAATGGTTGGTTTTATTGTCTCCATTCTTTGTCTTTCCTCATTAAAACTCTATTTCTCTATTTCTGATTTGTGCAGTCATATTTAATATCAAAAGGGAAGCTGCCTACCCAAAGCAGAGCTGGCCACTCTTAACATCTCCACTGTATTCAATGCGAGAGGTCTCTGCTTGGCTTTCTCTTTCTTAGACACAGAGTCAACCTGCAAAAAAAGACACATTGTAACTCATGCAGTTACACTTGTAGTGCTTTAACACATTTAGGATCACTGAAATATGAAAAGAATACAAATACATACTTTAGCCTCCTTAGCAGTTTTTGCCATGTTAACAAACATCTGACCAACATCTCGGTCAAAAACTCGCACACGGTCCCAGTCCAAGATGAGTGGACTGTCCTTGCCTCTAAAAACCTGTGTGCACAAATAAAGGAAAATGCAGAAAATCAAGAATGCAATGTGATATAATAAATAGCTATGCTGTAAAATCATTTTGAAAATTTTGTCATTTGAGCAGTAAAGGCCAGAACTGACCTTTGCTTGTACGACCCAGTACGCTTCAGGTTTGAAGGACTGGATCTTGTCATGCCGTTCCACACAGAAACCCAGTGTGGGAGTCTGACAGGGACCAAACGAGATCAAGGAAGAGTCTAAATTCCCATATTTCCCTTGGAAGTATTTGGTCTGGAAACTAAATATCAGAGATAATGGTTGTAAACAACATACTATTACCAAATGCACTACTGTTCAAAAGTTTGAGGCCAGTAAAACAAAATACTGAAAGAAATTAATAATTTTATTCATCAAGGATGCATTAAATTGATCAAAAGTGTCAGTAAATACATTTAAAATATTACAAATAAATGCTGATTTTTTGAACTTTTTATTCAATAAAGTATTAATCTTAGTTAATGATAATTGTAGCATTTACTAATGCATTATTAAAATCACAAGTTGTGCAGTTAATGCTCTGTGAAATAACAATAAACTGTATATTTATTAACTAACATTAACAAAGATTAATAAATAGAGTAATAAATGTATTGTTCATTGTTTGTTCATGTTAGTTAAGACATTAACTAATGTTAACAAATGACACCTTATTGTAAAGTGTTACCTAAAAATCTTACCAACTCCAAACTTTTCAACAGTAGTGTATATATATATGGTATAAGAAAAAAATGAATTTAAAGCAGGTCAGCTCTAGCCAGATGACCTCTTTCATACCGTGTAAAAGCACAGCCAATCCTGAGATCCAGTTCCTGACGAGCATCTACAGACAGAGCCTCGTTCTTGTTGGGTTCTCCGAGTCGGTTCATGGCGTTACAGATATCTGTGTCTGTGATGGAGCTGAACTTGGCGCGATACACGGTACGATCACTACCGAAAGACTTATTCATTAGAGGCTGGATGGCATCCAACACCTAAGATGATAAAACACGAACAAATAAAGAAAATGCACAATCAAAAAAAGATTTATGTGGACAATCCTAGTTTGCATTTTCTTTCAATAGATTTAGACTAACCTCAAAACAAATGTTCTCTCCTTCCTTGTCACAGTCCAACCACAGGACGACATAGTCACAACCTTTCGCTTCAACCTGTCAATAAACATTAACTTTGTTATATAAAGATTCATGGAAGGGTTTTTAAATATGTTAAGACTATTGTGAAACTTAACTGTTAAACTATTATCTTAAAATTTAGTGAGATATAATTACATTCTACAATATTTATAGAATAAAACTCAATTTTTAGTATGTAAATAAATTCTTTGACAGGCATGTTGTCTTTAAATATAATTTGTCTAAATGTTTAATTATTTTAGACAATAGACCATAATCAGCCAGGTAATAAAATGTAAAGTCACCTGAAGGAATTTGACCATATTTAGTTTGGGGTTTGCTTCTTTCTTCTCAGTTGGAGCTTTACTGAACAACTCAGCTGGATCAACTTTATCCCAGTTGTTATACTTTCCTGCAAAACATTAAGGATAGGAAAAAAAAAAATACAATAATTTTTCAGATCATCAGTCATTAATAAATACATATTGGCCAGCAAATATGTGACCCTGGACCACAAACCCAGTCATAAGCAGCACGGTTATATTTGTAGCAATAGCCAACAATACACTGTATGGGTCAAAATTATCAATTTTTCTTTTATGCCGAAAATCATTAGCATATTAAGTAAAGATCACGTTCCATGAAGATATTTTGTACATTTCCTAATGTAAATATATCAAAACTTAATTTTGATAAGTAATATGCATTGCTAAGAACTTCATTTGGACAACTTTAAATGTGATTTTCTTAATATGTAGATTTCTTTTGCAAACAGTTGTATCTCAGCCAAATATTGTCCTCTCCTAATAAACCATACATCAATGGAAAGCTTATTCGACTTTCAGGTAATGTATAAATCTCAATTTCTAAGAATTGACCCTTATGATTGGTGTTGTGGTCCAGGGTCACATATAGTTGATAAATATTGGCTTTAAATTTCACCATGCTGATTACTCACCAAAAATTCCTACAGATCATGTTTTCAGGCCAATTTAAGTCATATTTTGATTTAAAGTGAGTTGTTTACTTAATTTTTTTAATTAGTCTTCCCATTAACGCCATGATATTGCTCATTCAAACTGATTCGCAAACACAAGAGGCGGGATTTATCGCATGAACCAATCACAGACGATCATAACCAGTCATGTCCAATCATATCGCAATGGAGGCATTGCCTCCTGTCATGTGACTGACTTTCTCCCATCCATTCTCAACCACCCCCAGCAAACCCATGGTACGCATTAGAGGGTCTGTTAAAACTCAATGAGCTCAGGGGAGGCGAGAGAGACAAGGACTCCCGTTGTAACTTTACCCGCTGGTGCTGCGTTTGGACAACGTGATTAATACATGTTATATTTTAAAATATTAGCATTGTTTTATTTTTGCACTACAGTTTTTTTCTCATCCAATATTTTGAGGAGGCACTCGCCCCTGATACAAGTCAGGTTTGCATTGTCTTGCACATACAGTTACAGATGTTGCCTGCATTTCAAAGCAGTCATTTTGAAGACAAAATACTTGCCGATAAAGTCCAGACTCATGACATGTCCACACACTGACGTCATCTTGAACCTCACATTTTGGCCCATGAAGCTTCCTGTGTACTCATGGACCGAACACGCTCCATTCAGGCCTTTTCGGGTCGAACAGCTACCTGTAAGTGAAAAGCAATAAAAAGAAACATTTAAAGACCTTATACATTTCTTATAATTTCATGTCATTCCAAACTCTTATGTAAGCGCATCACAGACTGACACAGAGGAAAAGAAATTGTTCAATAATCCATTATTTTTGTTTTCTTTGTGCACAAAAGGTATTTTCATAGCTTCATAAAATTACGGTTGAACCACTGATAGTCACATGGACTACTTTAACCTTACTACCTTTTTGGGCCCTGAATGTGGTAGTTGCGTTGCTGTCCATGCAGGGTCAGAAAACTTTTTATGGGTTTTAAACGACATGAAGGTGAGAAATTAATGACAGATTTTTCATTTTTGGGTGAACTATGCCTTTAATGCATTTCTTTGGTTTCAGGTCCAATTTACCTTACCATCGAAGTCAATTGGACCCAAAACTGTTTGGTTACCATCATTCTTCAAAATACTTTCTTTCATGTTCAACAAAAGAGAAAAATACATAAAGAATGAGGGTATGTAAAATGATGACAGAACCTTAATTTTGCAGTAAACTATCCCATTTACTTGAACAAAAGTAAATCTTTTAACACAACAATCATGCAAACATAACCTTACACTTTGTTTATTCTATTGACACCACAAACGTTGCTTTCAGACTTCATCCTTTGCTTCAAACACACTGTTATCATTCATCACATCTGCCTATAACTACATCAATGTCTGCAAAAGCAACTAAAATGATATCGTAAGCTTGACTACTGCACGTAAGCTTGAGCGCTCCTTCAGAAACATTGATGGTGGACACTGACAAATCAGCAGACTAAAAGCAGTCTAATTGGTCCTGGCATTGAGCGATCCATCATAAAGTAAAATGAGAGAGTGAAGAGCTAATTATGCATCACTCTTTTCATTCATTCTTTTCTATTTTGTGCTTTTCCAGAGTTAAACCTGAATGACGTCAACGGTCGCCGTCAGGTAATGAGATGCTGTTCCCAAGGCTGAACTCTGATGATGGAGTCCATTGTGAATGAGCCTGATGATGATGATGATGATGGCCTCTCTCCTTGACCACTGGCTTACGCTACAGATTTTTGGAGGTCTCCATTGAGGTGGTGGTACATAAATACAGGCCCAAAAGGAGAGGATGGACACACTTGGATTGGACTTTACCCTCTACAGGCACGGCAAGCCTCCAGCCTCTCGCTAAACTCCTCACCTCTATTTCTCCAGCATGCAACAGCTACAGGTAAGTCTCCAACACCAATCTCACAAGACTTGCCTCACAAGATCAGCCAGAACCCAGAACTAGTGAACTGCAGTTATTTGGATTGAATCGCTTTTTAAATTTACATAACTATTGATACAGCCAGTAACATACAACTAGTAACACTAAAGCTTAAAAGTTTGGGGGAAAGAAGTCTCTTCATGACTTCATGTTCATCAAGGCAGATTTATTTGATCAACAATGCATTAAAAACAACTATGCTGTGAAATATTATTATCATTTAAAACAACTGCTTACTATTTTAATAAAATTTAAATATAATATATTCCTTTGATGGCAAAGCTGAATTTTCAAAATCATCACTTCAATCTTCAATGTCACATGTTACTTCAGAAATCATTTTATTATGCTGATTTGCTGCTCAAGAAATATTTTATATTCCTAATCATGCTGGAAACAGTTTTGCTTAATATTTTGGTGGAAGTCATCATGCATTTTATTTTTTTCATGATTCTCTGATGTATAAAATATACAAAAGTATGGCGTTACATAATATACATTACACATTTTTTTTGTAACATGATAAATGTTTTTACTGTTACTTTTGATCAATTAAATTAATCCTTCCTGAAAGTCTTAATTTCTTTCAAAATTCACAAAACAAAATTTAAAATAATAAAATTAAATAAAATTAAATTAAATTTAAAAAATGTAAAAAATTATAAAGAATTTAATTGGCCAAAATTCCTAGCAGATATCACTAAGTCTATCGCTAAACTAAAACTCAAAGTACAGCAAAAACAGTACAATTTTGAAATATTTTTACTATTTAAAACTATTTAACTACTTTTTTATTTTAAAATACTATTTTCTATTTGAATATATTTTAAATGTAATTTATTCCTTGCATGGCAAAGCTGAATTTTCAACATTATTCCAGTCTTTAATGTCTCATGATCCTTCAGAAATCATTCTAATATGCTGATTTGTTGTTCAAGAAAAAAAAATACATATACATATATATATATATATATATATATATTATTGTCGATATTTATAACAGTTGAGCACATTTTTTTTCAGGATTCTTAATATTCAAAAAACAGCACTTATCTGAAATAAAAGCTTTAAGTCAATATAATTTTTTTTTTTTTTTTTGGTAAAGAAATTATAGAAATTAATACTTTTATTTAGCAAGGAAATGGACCAAAATGGACCAAAAGAGATAATGAAGACATTTCTACAAAACTTTCTACTCAAAGAAAGCTAAAAAAAAAAATTCTACTCAGCTGTTTTCAACATAATAATAATAAATGTTCTTTTAGCAGCAAATAAGTATATTATAATGATTTCTGAAGGATCATGTGACTGGAGTAATGATGCTTAAAATTCAACTTTAAAATCACAGGAATGAATTACATTTTAAAATATATTCAAATAGAAATTATTTATTTTAAATAGTATAAATATATCAAAATTTTACTGTTTGTGCTGTACTTTGGGTCAAAT
>JAHKKF010534811.1:5000-13838 GCA_019740295.1 Labeo calbasu
GCTGGCCATGCGGCGGGCAGCTGTCTCCTGTCCCTCTTACTAGCATGTTGTTTTTCTTGGGAATCGCCTGACATAAACAGCCTATATGTAGAAGCAGAGGAGACCCTGCGTAGCTGATTATGTGACATGCATTACTGAATGGTGATTGGCTGCTGACCAGCCCAGCCTCAGCAATAGTGACATGTGTTTTCATCAGATTTATGCAATACCAAGAAAGGATGTATTAAATAAAAGCAGCTATATTTTAATTGTGATACAGAAATTACAGTCAAGAAATTAAAAAAACAAACAAAGGAAAAAAAAAAAACAGCTAAAGCTCATCTGGTCCAGACTGGAACACTGCTAAGACCAGAAAATCTTGATCAAGATCTTAGTTACGCTAAAACAACTTGGGGGTTGTTCAGTTGGGGTTGTTTTATGAACATTAGTTTAAAATATTATGCAGTTTCTTAAACTAACAGTCATGTTATTTTATTTCTTGAGTAAACAATTCAATGTTGTTTGTTTTGGTTTATATTTCCCCAGTACGCCCTCTTGTGGACTCAGGAGACAAGCTAGTAGCAAGTTTTCCCATAAATGAAATTAAAATATGATTTGAGTGTTAGTAATGTTTAAGAAAAATGAAAAAACACTTTTGTTTTCAGACCTTCTTTAACAAATCATGCACATTATTTCATCATAACACTATTCATATCATTGTTTACAACCATGCAACATTTTTTTTTTCAATACACACTGCACATATACAAATGTCATCTGTTTATCATATTTACTTGCATCATCTGGTAATATTTGTCCAGATGTACACTATGGAATTCTTTAACTTGAGAAACACAATCCTGGCAGACGCTTATGTAAGGCTTTTATTTTTGCACCTGGCCTTTCACTGTCAAGTACAACCCATTTGACAGCTCAGTTACTCACATCCTTCAGAAGTTCAGTTGTATTCTATATCATTGACTATGAATACCACATCCTTCAATATGTCAATATATGTGTTTTGAATGTTTTTTGAGCATGTCGTTTCACTTATGTAGTTGCCTTGCACATAGTTACCTTTACTTTAAGAACATTGAATTTGAGATCTGGGACTTTGGGTTCTAGACCTTGGACCAAACAAACCAGCTCTAAAAGACATAATTTGAAGGGACAATAAACCCAAAAATAAAAATTCTGTCATTAATTACTCACCCTCATGTCGTTCCAAACCCCTAAGACTTTGTCCATCTTCGGAACACAAATTAAGATATTTTTGATGAAATCTGAGAGCTTTCTGACCCTGCATAAAGCAACACAACTACGTTCAAGGCCCAGAAAGGTAGTAAGGACATCATTAAAATAGTCCATGTTACATCAGTGGTTCAACCTTTATTTGATGAAGCTACGAGAAGCTACTATTTGTGCAAAACATTCAAGAAATTGTTAAAAAAAGTCGTTATTTTTGTTTTCTTTGCACACAAAAAGTATTCTCGTAGCTTAACCGATTGAAGGTCTTGCAGGTTTGGAACGACATGAGGGTAAATAATCAATGAGAGAATTTTCTTTTTTTTTATATATAAATAAATAAATAAATAATTTTTATATACAGTTGAGGTCAAAAGTTTACATACACCTTGCAAAATGTTGATTATTTGACCAAAATAAGAGACATCATACAACATGCATGTTATTTTTTATTTAGTACTGACCTGAATAAGATATTTGCACATAAAAGACGTTTACATATAGTCCACAAAAGAAAATAATAGTTCAAAAGTTTACATACACTTGATTCTTACTGTGTTGTTACCTGAATGATCCACAGCTGTGTGTGTGTGTATGTGTGTGTTTTATTTAGTGATAGTTGTTCATGAGTCCCTTTGTCCTGAACAGTTACACTGCCTGCTGTTCTTCAGAAAAATCCTTCAGGTCCCACAAATTATTTGTTTTTTCAGCATTTTTGTGTATTTGAACCCTATCCATCAATGACTGTATGATTTTAAAATCCATCTTTTCAAACTGAGGACAACTGAGGGACTCATATGCAACTATTACAGAAGGTTCAAACACTCACTGATGCTCCAGAAGAAAGAAACACAATGCGTTAAGAATTTTTGAATATGAAGATCAGGGTAAATGTAACTTATTTTGTCTTCTGGGAAGTATCTTCTGTAGCTTCTGAAGTCGATACTAAATTACAAAAAAAAAAAAAAAAATGATACTCAGGCAAAATAAAAAAAATGTACACATCTTCATTCTGTTCAAAAGTTTACACCCCTGACTCTTAATGCATCGTCTTTCTATTGGAGCATCAGTGAGCTTTGAACCTTTTGTAATAGTTGCGTATGAGTCCCTCATTGTTGGAAAGGGTTTGAATACACAAAAATGCTGAAAAACCAAAGAATATGTGGGACCTGAAGGATTTTTCCTGAAGGTTTCTGTGGATCAATCAGGTAACAACACAGTATAAAAAAAATCAAGCGTATGTAAACTTTTGAACAGGGTCGTTTTTATAGATTCCTATATATAAAATATCTTTTATGTGAGATATCTTATTCAGGTCAGTACTAAATAAAAAGTAACATTCATTTTGTATGATGATTATTTTGGTAAAACAATTAACATTTTGCAGATTACGCAAGGTGCATGTAAATTTTTGACCTCAACTGTATATGAAAAACAATTTTTGAAAAATAGTTTTTAATTTTATTGTTATTGTAGTTGTTTCCCTCACTAAACTATTAAGTACATAGTCTTGTATCGTTTGCATTTTGTTTATTATTTTACATTTTATATTTTTTTCATTAAATTAAGTAAATTTCACTATGGATAAAACAAATGGGATTTTTACTTCCCAAAGCAAATTGGCAAAAAAATTAATTATCTCACTTGGAGAACTATTACAAAATAACTATTATCTTTAACTACTGTAATAATTACCAAGCAAGACCTTCTCAGTTGGTTGAAGTGCCAATGTGTTATTACTGTCCTGCTGTAGTTTGGAGAAAGGCCATCCGTCCGTCATAATGACAGTTGTTATCTGTGGCATCAGAAGAGGGTGTTGAAGGAACAAAGCTGAGATTGGTGCGAGGTCAGTACTGCTGTTCGGATTCATGTGACTGAGACCTCGCACGTAGATCTAAAAACAGACGAAGAAACAAACCCCATGTAAGGCCATTATACCAATGATACATGACCCAACCACTAATGGTTGTTGCATCAGGGTGCGAAGCTGATAAGCGAGGTTTGCGGTTCTCAACTTTGGCTTATGTCTTCTTTACATTATGTAACGTTCTGTACATTAGGCAAACCATATTACTGTTGTTAATTGTATGAAAGTAAAATAAAATGTAGTCACAATCATACAGTGAATTGTATTAATATGAACTGAACAATCTGTTCAGTTGATTTTTTTTGTTTGTTTTGACAATACCATTTTGATTAATGTATCAAATTAATCAGAACTGTATAGATTTGTAGATTTCTTTTGTCAGTATAGATATGTCAAGTTTAAAAAAAAATTATAAGGAGCCCTAAAATACTGAAACACTGAAAGCAGTGTTTATGTGATTTGAATAATAAAAAAAAAAAAATTGAATGCAATCATCAGTTTAATTTTTAGTATCAAAGCCTAAAAAGATATTGTAGTATGTAGAAAATTTAGTGTTGCTCATATCAATGGTTTTAAAGCGTGTCAGATTTCACACGTATCTGGAATGGTCACATGCACGCACTGGATTTAGCTTGTTCTGTCATGCTACTTGGCGATCATTAAATTTTTTTTTTTTTTTTAGTTGCTCTAGAAAGGTCTGTGCTGGAAATTTTACAAGGCCTGTGAACTGATATATCATTCTGATGTTGTTTAAAGTCACAGTGCAGTCAAATAGGTCATGTAAGACACGTGCAAAGCGAAATGAGTAAAACATAATGTGACAAGAACCAAGTCAACAAAAGCTGACCCAGACTTAAAGAGGTCGTCTGAAGTCAAGGGGATGTAATGCAGTCAAATGCTGCATTGTGGAGAACACCTGGGCAGGCCGCCCGCAGCACGCTGTTTTCTGTCATTTCATCCATCTTTTCTTTGTTGGGTATGAGGTCAAAGCCCAGCACCCAGCCGTTCTTAGCTAACCACTGACCCCTGAGGAAACTGCCCGCGGTCCGACTGGAGTTCGGACTTAGGGCTTATTTTCACAGCTGTAACAGCAGAAGTGGATATGTTGAAAGGCTGCCACTTCTGCATGGAGGAATGTGACTGCTCTTCAGCTTTTTGCCAGAGACTGGAGGCCAGTCAAGGTCTAGAACATTCCTCCCGAAAATGCTAGATAGGCAGCATTTTTAAGAAGTCGTTCCAAGCATGTAAAACTTTCTGACTTCTGCAGATTACAGAAGTTGTCACAAATGTCTGTGATTTTGTCCATACAATGAAAGTCGATAGGGTCCAATCTTTTAGTTCAAAATATCTTCTCTTACTATAGGTCTTGCCTCAAAGCAGAAGGTTTTTTAATTGTGCTCCCTTCTTTTGGCTAATTCTAAGACCATATAATTTACATCCTTCACAGAGAAGCAATCCCATAATGCACTGTGAGGAAATCTGTGGAAAAAAGACTCCTTACAATGAAAGATGATGCATTTAATGAGAAAAGTGAGCTAATTTTATAAGATGCTCATTTTGAGTACTATCAGAGTTGATAAATATCAACTAAAATAGTACTCAATATGTGAAATATATTAATAGTACTGAGAAGTATATGGAAGATGTTTATTTAATCAATTATGGGTAACACTTTACAATAAGGTGTCATTTGTTAACATGAGTTAATGTGTTAATTAACACGAATGAACGATGAACAATACATTTATTACAATATTTATTAATCTTTATTAATGTTAGTTAATAAAAATACAGTCGTTCATTGTTTAGTTCACAGAGCATTAACTAATGTTAACAAACAGAACTTGTGATTTTAATAATGCATTAGTAAATGCTGAAATTAACATTACTAATATTATTAATTTCTGTAGAAGTATTGTTCATTTTTACATCATGTTAACTAATGTTGTTAACTAATGAACCTGATTGTAAAGTGTTACCCAATTATGTAATTAATAATAATTAAAACAATATAGCATAATTAAAAAATGGCAGTATTACATCATATTTATATGAATGGTATGTCTGTGTAATTAGTTATTAATTTTAATAAATTTATTTGTTTAATTTCTGTGTTGTCATTAGCTTAGCAACATTGAACAACTCAATTAAAATCAGTTGCCTGACACGCAAGGTTGACTTTTAAGACCTTTTGTTCATTTTTGGATCACTTTGTAATATATATTTATAAATATTAGATTTTTTTTATTTCTCTTATTTGTCCATCAATTGACAGTCTGTGTAATCAACTATTTCAAGCTTCAAAATGTATATAATGACAATGTAAAACTAATCCATATGGATCGAGTAGTTTAATCCAAGTCTTCTAAAGTGGCATGATTGTTAAAAATATTTAGTACTGAAAAGTATCATATAAAATAAGTTAATTAATTAATAATTAAAACAATATAAGTTTTAATAAATGCTAATTTGTTCAACTAATTCATATAGTTAAAAAGGGTAGTTTACTTAGAATTTATTTATTTATTTGCTTGTTAAAGTACTTTAGTCCTTAGCTTAGGAACCTGCTAATGCCAAACTCAATTAAAATCAGTTGCTTGACACCTCAGGTTGCCAATGTAGTGTGTTCCAACTCCATTTCAGTTAGGTTGATGCCCTAAGCCGTAGACTGCAAGGCAGCTCGCTAGGTTTGGAGCCTACATCAAATGTTTCTTCCACCAGAAGTTTTAAGACCCAAGTACTGGCTTTTTCAGATTGTCTTATCAAAGCCTCTCAGCTGGTATCTTGGACTTGTTTACTGTCCTGTGAAGTACATATGGGTTTTCATAACACACTGTAACTTATGCTCTCAGCTAGGGCAGTGGAAAATCACTCGAGTCGACCATATGACGTCAGTCATCAGTCGCTCTTCTCAGAGCTCACACCTAACATATCATCTGTCAACAGCTCATGTGAAATCCAGCCCGCACCCCTCTGCCCACTTATGGAGCTCAAACACTAGAGGGGTTACGCTTGTAACCATAACAATGGAGAACAACATAGCTTGGAGACACCTGTCTCCACCTGACACCTGAAAAAAGCTGATTCATAGAATAAAATCAGATTGTGTATCCACCTTATTTTTCCCGTAAGAGCGAGCGTGGCCATTTGTAAATTTTATGGGTTTGGCTTCCGGTCTCAGCAATACATTTCTAACATTTATAATGTGATTAGAAAAAATAAAATAATACAATTTATTAACTAATTTGTATAGTCCATTTATTTGGACATAATCATTAGTTAGGGTTAGAGTTAGAGTTACACATAATTCTGAACACCAAAAAATGAAAATTCTGTCATCATTTGCTCATCCTCAAGGCTTTTCTTCATCTTTATTGTTAAATGATTTTTTTGATTAAAATACAGTATATTTAATATTATTTCATATTTGTGACCCTGGACCACAAAAAAAAAAAAAAAAAAAAAAAGACCCTTATGATTAGTTTTGTGGTCCATGGTCACGTCTATTTATTGACAGTAATCATTTTCAAGCTTTAAAAAGTACATAAAGGCATCATAATATGAAACTATATGAATCTAATTATTTAATCCATATCTTCTGAAGAGATGTGATCACTTTAAGTGATGAATAGATCTTAGGTTTTTAATCACATATAAACGTTAATGGACATGCAACATACAGATTACATCAAATATGATAATCAGAACCTCAGATGTGCTAGTGTGACTCACAAGAAACTGTGAGTTTCATTCTTGTGCACCATTTGTTTTCCAAATATAAACAGAATTCTTGTGGGAATTTGCATTTTTGGGTGAACTGTCCCTTTAACTATAGAGCTGCTGATTATAACAATTAGTTGTCATACCTCTGGCCCCAGTAAACATTCCCATAATGTCCAAGGTAATTTCATTGATCAAAGAACTCTTAGTCCCAGAGTTGATTTGCAGTTTATAGGGACTTTCGCACTGGTTACTTATTTGTAGAACACATGCTGCATGCAATACCGGAATTTGACGGAATTTTTAAAAAGCCATGTAAACACACAGTTTACATATATTTATTATTATTTATTATTAAAATAGTGATAGATGGGCCGACGCAGAAGTCCAGGCACTTCTCTTTCCTCCATCTTTCAGTAGTTGACATTGTTGAATGTCATGCTTAAATGATGCTGCTGTTGGCCAGCCTACATCACTTCAGAGTTTCATATTGGGGGTATGAATGTTACCAGGAAAATGGCCCTAGGGGAACATTTAGTTCGCGGGGGACCGCCCTGGTGTCTATTTTCTATAGCTATCTGGTGTGAAGGCCCCTTATGACACTGGTAGTTCCTATTGTGCTGAGTTAGACCCTATTCTGAAGCCCCCCCCCAAAAAAGGCTTTCCTATAACTAAAATCGTTCCCAGTTCCTGCAGTGTAAACATGTCAAAAAGTGGTACTTCTGCCAATAGTTATAGGAACTATGAAAATGTAGGGCCGGGAATCAAGTAGGGCTGGGAATCAAGAACTGGTTCTGGTTATTCCCAAAATACTAAAACTGGATGCTTTACGCGTTTCATACAGATGGGATAACATACCGGAATACTCACTTCTTTCCAAATGACTGTCGACCTTGGCAGAAACAGCCATGTCACTATGTGGCATGTTCTTCTTATGCAGACAACTGCAGTGGTCTGAGTTCTCTTATTGCCTGGAGAGGTTGGAGAGGGCAGCCGTCCCCCTGCCCGGTGTCTTGGTTAAATGTGGAAACTTACTGCAGATATCGTGTCCTTGCCGTGTCAAATAGCAGTGGTGGTCTTCCAGGGTGTTTTCCAGCTTCTAAAGTGTCATGAGGGATTCTGTGACTTTGACCTCGAGACTTTCGGAATTTTACCGTCTAGATTTGTGAATGGCAAGTGGAAATACTATGATGTGTCTTATAAATTGATAGTTCATCCAAAGATTTTAATTCATTCACTCACCCTCATTCTAAACGTGTATTACTATGTACCTGTATGTATCTTTCTTTTGTGAAAAATAAATGATGTTGAAATCAGTGCAATCAATGAATCAATCCAGAACAACATGGGATCGCAATGGTTTAATTCTTTGGAGAAAACAAAAAAGAAAAAAGCAAAACTATCTCTTTAAAAGTAAACTCCATAGTATCTAGCTAAATAAATAAACAAACCTTGAGTGAAACTAAACTTTAGTTGAAACAGTTTTACTTATTAAATAATTAAGTATTATTTATGATTCACAGTAAATCATAATGGTCAAATGTGCAAAGTTATTAAAAAAGGAAATATTAATAAAATCCAATTGTCATTTGTCTTGACTATATAAATCTCTAGGCCACACGAGAGTTATACAGAAGCCTGTATTATAAATTAAATGAATCAGTGTCAGATTTTATAGTTGTTTGACCTTTGACTGACAGATTGGTGGTTATAAATAAGAGATTTCTTTAGATATTTCTTAAAATATTTCTTTAGGTCAACAACTGTCACCCAAGCATGAATTGTTATAGCTAATTAAAATCAAAATGCATATATGCACGTAGCAGGTTTTTATCATTTTAACGTAATAAAAAAAAACTTTTTCCCTTGCAGCTTCAGCTTCAAAAGTACAAATTCCTCAAAACAATGTATCGTAACAAAGTACAGTTAATAAAGATTCCTACCCTTGTAAAAAAGTAATAGATTTAAAATGCTTTTATTTTATACTAAGTATAGTTCAAGTCTATTAACATATTTACTGACATGTC
>JAHKKF010534811.1:13888-47107 GCA_019740295.1 Labeo calbasu
GTGCACAATGCACATTTCTTAATATTAAGCCTAAAATATGTTTTAATGTCACTATTGATGAGGATTGTATGATCTTTAAATAATATTGGTCTTTAAATACCTATAATCAAATATACTTAAGTATATCTTTATTTGGACTTCAGCACTACTTCTGCACAATTAAAGTGCATTAAGTGCAAAATTAGTTGTTCTAATTAAGCAGAGTTTAAATATACCAGTTTAGTACACTAAAAATGCAACTGCAGGGTATTTTTAAGTACATAACATGTAAATCTATTTGTAGTATACTTAATGAAATAATGTATAAATTATATTCATATGAAATAAATGTATTTTAAACACATTTCAGTATATTTATTTTTCACTAGGGTAATTCCTGATTGCTTCATCTCATGATTTTCAATCCTATTTTCCTATCTTAGCTACATTTCTTCTAGTCTTCCAGGTTCTTCCCGAAGGCCTATCAGACTTATTTTCAGGACGAGCTAATTTTGTTATTATATGTGCTAATTGAAAGCTTAATTCTCTCAACTCTAAAGCATGTAAATGGACTCATAATTATGCAGTGCCAATGTCCTTCTCACGTTACATTTGAACTTTGAAGAGAGATGGTGGTGTGAGGGTAGAGCAGGAAAACCTTTTCTGACTAGAAGAAGCGTAAGCCAAGTTCACATGCTAAAAATAAAGCTGGATCCGGCAAGGCAGTATTAGTAGAGACTGCAGCTCACACAAGGATCACAGTCAAGCCCAGTTTAAGCACAGGGACTGAGACTTAGTCACAAGGACAGCACTAGTCTCACCAGTCAAGCGTACTGTCCCTCGCCGTGAACTCCTGCTGCTGCAAGGACAGAATCTCTTGCTTTGTGAGATTTTCAGCGAGGACCTTTCTCGACTTTTAGTACTGTCTCTGCTGATGACTGTGACATCTTTGGGTATTTCTGCATCCAAACTTGGTATTCAAAGAAGCTTTCACAAACCGATATTAATGCGGAGAGGCTCCACCAATCTGGATCGCTCTGTCCTTCGCCACACTCGATCTACGCTGCATCCCGAATCTCGAAATGTAACCTGGAAATGGCGCCTTAACTCCACTTTTGAGCGAAGACTGTTGTTATTATTCTGCCATACGTGCTCTTGAGGCGAGGACTGTATTGCATATTGCAAGCCAGATATTGCAAGATCGTCTTCGCAATATTGCTAGTCGTTTTGAGAATTGTACATTTAACTGTTTCACAGTATTTGGTTTGGTCAAGCCACAAGGAGGTCAGAATGCGTGAGCTACTTCCTGTCGCGGTAAAGGAGAGAAAAGAGAGGGAGCGAATAAACAGCCTTCCTGCCCCAATTCCTGCTCCAACATTCCCTATTACATACTCTATCCAAACCTCTAAGAAGTTTCCCTTTTTCCACTTCAAAAAATGCAGATACGAGGCAGAGAATGCCTTCTTCTCCAACCTGAAGCTGGCGGACTTCAACATCATCGACACATTGGGAGTTGGAGGATTTGGAAGAGTTGAGCTGGTAGGATGGCCTGCCTTCTATATGCATGCATTGCATGCCTTATGTTTTCATGTACATAAAAATGCATATGTTCAAATTCTTGAGCTTCTTCTATAATTAAACACTAAAAGGTGATTGCAGCAAAAAAAACAACAACAACAACAACAACAACAACAACAACAAGAACAAAAACAATTAATGCATGTGGAGTTTTTGCTATATACCAGGGATGTCACAACTTGTTTCTGGAGGGCTACAATCTTGCAGGTGATTAGAACCAGCAAATCAAGGTTTTCAGACTCATTACAAACTTCCAGGAAAGTTTGTTGGTGCTGGCTGAAGGATAATGGCCCTCCAGGAGCAGGATTGGACACCCCAACTAGATAGTATTCTGCTACTTGTTATGCAGTACCACTAAACAAAAACATCTATTAACAAATAATAAGAATACATTTTGCTGATCTACTCTGCACAGTGCTTGACATATGAGCAGCTCTTATGTGTTCTTCTGTGCTGATGGACAGATCAGGTCTGGGAATGTTGTAGCTCTATTCAGGGTAACTTTCCACAACAGAGCTAAAAGGGCAGACATCTGACTTACTGCCATTCAAAGTCCAAGAAGACTTGTTTAATGAGTAGATAGATAGACAGACAGAAAGATACTGTACGATGTAATAAGTAGATGGGAAGTGGTTAGGTAGGAAGGTCGTTAGACATAGTAATTAGGTAGGCAGACAGTGGACTTACGGACGGACGGACGGATGGACAGACAGACAGACAGACAGACAGACAGACAGACAGATAGATAGATAGATAGATAGATAGATAGATAGATAGATCGAGCATATGACATAATAGATAGTTGGTAATGGTCAAGTAGGTAGGTAGATAGACAGATAGACAGGCAGACAGGCAGACACATAAAGTAAGTAGTTAGGTAGAAAACAGACAGACAGTTGATGGACAGACAGACAGACAGATAGACAGATGTATGATGTATGAATGATGTAATAAATGGTAAGTGGTTAGGTAGGAAGGTCGGTAGACAGACAGTAAGTAGTTAGGTAGGCAGACCTTTGATGGACGGACGGGCAGACAGACAGATCGATCGATAGATCATGACTTGGTCAGTGGTCAAGTAGGTAGGTCGGTAGGCAGACAAACAGTTGACGGACGGACGGACGGGCAGACAGATCGATCGATCGATAGTGCGTTGACGCACGGACGGATAGACGGACAGATAGATACATAGACAGACAGACAGACAGACAGAGAGACAGTTAATGGACATATGGACAGACTAACAGATAGATAGAATGCTGTTCCATAATAAATCATCATTGTATTTACCGTAGGACCATTTATGTTGAAGGAAGATGATGGAAACTTTGACGTAGAGAGGAGGGCAGAGATCCGCATTGCGGATCAGATTCTGTTGTAAAGGAAAGCCCAGTGATCTGGGCAGAGGATTCCCCTTTCCACTCGCCTATTTCTGGCACTGCGGCAACATAGTAAAAACAAGTGTCCTTTCACCGGGGCTGTGATATATGGCTGTAGTGCTATCCGTTTGCTAGATAGCTACAGGATCGAATGAACATGCAAGTGCTATCACAGAGACGCAATGTGAAGAATTCTTGCTCACTTGAGCTATTTTGAGAACCCTTAACACGTTAATAGACCATGACTCAAGTGCTATATTAAGGAGCACTAGCACTTGTTTTTACAGCTAGTTTCCACAGAAAATTAGCTTATTAGCACTTTCCCAGCACTCATTTTTCACGTGCCTTTGGTGTTGACAGGTGCAGCTCAAGAGTGAAGAGACCAAAACGTTTGCAATGAAGATTCTGAAGAAGCGTCACATCGTGGACACGCGGCAACAGGAGCACATCCGCTCTGAGAAACAGATCATGCAGGAGGCCCATTCAGACTTCATTGTAAGGTAGGTGCTAAAGCATCATTGGAGGCCATATCCTATAAAATATCAAGGCAAAAACATATATTGATGGGCAAAATTGTGTGTTTGTGTTCCTTCAGGTTGTACAGGACTTTCAAAGACAGTAAATATCTGTACATGTTGATGGAGGCCTGTCTAGGAGGAGAGCTTTGGACCATTCTTAGAGACAGGTAGCCAAATTGCTCTTGCGATGGTGGCGGGTGCTAATCACTCTAAATGATAGAAACCCAGTAAAACATAAATGTTTTTTTTTTATTATTATTTGTAGAGGATCATTTGAAGACTCCACTACACGGTTTTATACAGCCTGTGTGGTTGAAGCCTTCGCTTACCTGCATTCCAAAGGAATAATCTACCGTGATTTAAAGCCAGAAAATCTCATTCTGGATCACAGAGGATATGCCAAGCTTGTGAGTATACATCTCAAGCACTTTTGAATTTTGTTGTTAGTCAGTATCAGAGGGAAAGACTTTCCATCTTAGAAAACATCTGACTGGACAACAGTTTGCATATGCCCCTGAGTGCAACATGAGTCATCAATATTTTCAGTCCATTTACCCAAAATGACTTTGTTTATTGTCAACTTTGGAGGACGATAGTATATTTAAAGCTGAAAAACATAAACTAAAAGCAACAAAAGTGTAGTTTTGATATGAATACACTTATTGTCTCTTGTAGGTGGACTTTGGCTTTGCTAAAAAGATTGGATTTGGGAAGAAAACATGGACTTTCTGTGGAACGCCGGAGTATGTAGCCCCAGAGATCATACTGAATAAAGGCCATGACATCTCAGCAGACTATTGGTCATTGGGAATTCTTATGTATGAACTCTTGACTGGAAGGTAAAACATGTTTCCTGTCATTGGGTTTGACAAGATAAGCTCAAATGTTTTCAGTTTGTGTGTTAGGACCTAGTTTTATAAAATCTAATGTGCATTTCTTGTTCAGCCCACCATTCTCAGGACCGGATCCAATGAAGACATATAATATAATTTTAAGAGGAATCGACATGATAGAATTTCCAAAGAAGATCACCAAAAATGCAGGCAATCTAATTAAAAAACTATGCAGGTGGGTACATTTAAAAACTCTTTAAGTTCAAGTTCAAGTTTTAAATGAACTAAAATGTCCTGCTGTTTTAACCTGTAGCACACATTTATACCTTAAATTAAAAAAAAAAAAAAAAAAAAAAATTTTAGCTGGAACTAGATTTATCAAGGACATTTTTCAAAATGTCAGCTCCATAAATTAAATCTGCTTTGAAATATATTGTTTTCCCCAGGGACAATCCGTCTGAGAGGCTAGGAAACTTGAAAAATGGAGTCAAAGATATCCAAAAGCACAAGTGAGTACTGTAATATCCCTGTTCTTTGGGGATTTGGGGAAAAATTGTGGTTTTTAAGTCTGGAAAGAGGCTGAGATTTAATAATAAAACATTAAGGTCAAGAAATTCCTATAAAACTAATCTTATTATGCTGTGCATGGGGTCAAGATGTGTTTGTCATTTTGGTAATGCCTCTTTTCTAAGTACGTGTTTAAAACTTTGGAATCAATGACTGAAATATATATTCCATCAGCAGAAGTTAATTCTCTTTTTTTTTCATTACAGATGGTTTGAAGGCTTTAACTGGGAAGGACTGCGCAAAGGAACTCTCACCCCTCCAATTATTCCTGATGTAAGTATAAAATATCTCCATTTTAAACATGCTCCAATTAAACTAATAAGTGTGAATATTTGACAGAAGGAGACACTAATAGATTTTCATTTCAAATAAATCAAACATAATTACATTGTACGTTAAATGCTGTCAGAAAAATGTAGGATTTCTAACTGTGTTTTTTGTGATAAATAATAATAATAAGAACCAAAATATATAAATAAATATTAATAAATACATTATTGTTATATTTCACTGTAAAATTAAATCGTTTTAACTATTTTGGAAAAATTATATATTTTTGCACAGTATAACTGTGAAATTACAATAATAATAATATTTATTGCTCTTAATTTCTTCTTTATCAAAATTAAATTGCAGCCTTTGTGATTTGATAATTGCACTAGGCAATTTCAGTCTTATTTTGTTTAATTGTGCAGCCCTATTTCCACAATAAAAACATAAAATAAAGTTAACTGATTATAATGAAATATTAATTAATTAAATAATAATTTATACTGACATTGAATAATGAATAAATATGCAGGCACACGTTATGATTTTTACATTTACATTTCCTCTGTTCACGCACCTATTAGGTTGCAAGCCCGACTGACACCAGTAACTTTGATAGCTTTCCCGAGGACAATGAGGACCCTCCCCCAGATGACAATTCCGGCTGGGACACTGATTTCTAAAACTGAATCTTGTAACATGCCCTGCCCTGGAGTGTCTTGTGTGGTTCGTCAGCGAAGAGGAGAATGGAAGATGTCTCGCCCAGCTCTGTGACACCAAGTTGCCTTCGCCCACACTTCTGTCATGCGGTGCCACTGGGGGCGTCTCTGCTCCCCGCCGCACCCCACGACTCCCATAACTGTCCTAATCAGAAGGACTGGAGTCCATATTCCCAAAACGGCCTCAGATGTGGACACAGACCACCTCGTGCTGGAGCCGATGTTTCATAAATGAGCCCTTCATTTTTTTCTCTGCTGTTTTATGTTTGACTGATTGCACAAGCAGTGGTTTCAGATTGTAGGTCTGGGTCTTAAAAATAAGTAGAGACAGCACCATGATCTGGACTGAGTATTGATAATGTTTCTAAGAAGCATTTTAACAAGGAATTTAGTTTGTGGTTATTTTTGATCATATGACATAGTTGTGTATAAATACGGCTAATATAAAACAGAAACACACCAGTGTAAAATACCTAAAAAGGTCCTGTGGTGGAGACTGTTTAATTTGGTCTTTTTTATGCATATACCTCTTAAAGGAACAGTCCCCCCAAAATGAAACTTATGTCAGAATCATGTTGTTCCAAACCTGTATGTTTTTTTCTTTTTCTTTTGTGGAACACAGAATACTATAGTTTTTGAAGAATGGTATTATATGAGGCCAGTGGGAATCGAAACTTCGGTTACCAACGTTGTTCAAAATATATAAGAAAGTCATACAGGTTTGAAACAACATGATGACAGATATTGCGATTTTTTTGTGGACTATCCCTTTATGTTTTTATTTAAATTCTTCTTTTATAGGCTTATGAATACCTTATGTTTATATTATGGGAAACTTGAAAGTTTTTCTTTCTTTCTTTTTTAAGACGATGGGAATCTACTCAAATAATGAATCAGACTCAATGCAGTTTGTGCACCACTAGAGGGCAGGCTTTTTACTAAAATACACCCTGTACGTCCCCAGTGGAAGGGCAGTCAAGTCACAACGTCCCAGATAAAATGTGGGTAAGATTGGAATTGTGTTTATGAAGTTACATAATCAGCTCTATTATTGATACCACCAGACATAACTACAAAATATTTTCTCCAGTCATTTTCACCAATCATATTCATGGCTCAACTTGACTCATTTAAACAATGACGAGAAGACTGCCTGTAGTCTAAAATAGCTTGAACACAAAGTGCTGTGCTGGAAAACCAATTATGTAATCTTATTTATTGTAGGACCAGGGGTAAATATTTATGTATATATATATATAAATATATATATATACAGTGGTAATATTTTTGTGATATTTGTAGAGATTTATTGTCAGAGTAAAACCAGTCCTATTGCCTTTTTTTTTTCTTTTGGGAATACATTTTATCTGTAAGCTGTTTTTAGTTCTCTGTTATCTTTTCAAGATGGATATTCTGTGCTCACCATATATCTTTTGGCATTATTGAAAGTGCCTTAACACAGTGGCATCCAGAATTCACCCTGCTTGTTTTTATGCTGCACGACTAGGTCAGACACCTCAAAATGTTCTTCTTAATCAGTTGTGGCTTTTTTAAAGGTACAGAGATTTATATGCCATTTTCTTACAATAAAAGCATCTTTCAAAGTAATACTTCTGCACAAAGGTTTCAGTCTTTGAAATCTGCACCTGCTGTTTTCATTGCGTGTTCCATTCATTATACTCAGAAGTTCAGAAAGTCCTACAAACAAGATTTGCTATCTTGTCCTACAAACAAGATATAGCTGGAGGTGTTAGTACTATGAAGGGTCTGACTCATATCAGCTGGTGATAATGCTCTGTAAACATCTGCCCTCCCCTCTTCCCAACAGATAACACATGAGCATGGTAGCTTTTCATTGCCAGCACTGTGGCCCATAGACATCAAAAGATGTAAACCCAGGGGGTACAGAAGACATCTTTGACCTCCAGTTCACAGCTAAAGCAATCAGTCGATGGCATATCCACTACTAATAGGTGATTTTCAACCAATATATTACGATTTAAATATTTACTATGGCTAGCAGAGAAGACGGTTCAAAAAGCAGTCATGTTAGGCAATACTCTTACTGAAAACTTTAAAAATGTACTATAACATTAGGGTAAGGTTGTTTAGCGATAAAGCACCAAGGATAGTCCTAACTAAGACAGTTTTCTCAACATAAAGATAGATTATTACGACCCATTACTACATTTTTGGTCCAGTTAGTCACAGTGAACCCCTTATCCAGCTTCAAACATGAAATCCAACAAAGCATCAACAAAGAAGACGTCTTTGACCTCCAGTTCACAGCTAAAGCAATGGGTCAATGGCATTTCTACTACTAATGGGTGATTTTCAACCAATATATTAAGATTTAAATATGTACTGTGGCTAGCAGAGAAGACATTAAAATTAAACTGTTCAAAAAGCAGTCATGTTAGGCAATACTCGTCCTGCAGACATTAAAAACGTATTATAACTTCAGGGTAAGTTCGTTTAAAGATAAAGCACCTCATGGTGCAAGACAGATTAATACTACCTACCTACTACTACATTTTTGGTCCAGTTAGCTACAGTAAACCCCTTATCCAGCTTCAAACATGAAGTCCAACAAAGCATCAACAAAGAAACAAGTTTGTTTTGGAGAGTCATCAGAGGACATGCATCACCCCCTGCTTAGATACTGTCACACCAAAGGAGGACAGCAGCTTACAAAAATAAACCACGTACCTTTGCATTCCATCTGCAGAATGTATAACACACCATTACCATTAAAGTGGGAATGTCCGAATCCCACGGGATCATTTGAAAATTTGAAATCACGCAACAAAAAGCAACTATTTAATGAACCCTTTTAAATGTCATCACAATGGCTCTTTTTGCCTTGGAGACGCGGGTTGGTATTATTTTACGAAAAGGATAGTAATGTCTGATGCATGAACAAATCATGTGGATCTTTTCCCAATTAAATGTATACAAAACGAGTTTAGAAATAACCGAATCTTCCTAGTGGTTCGCGAGTCATCAACTCAACAGTCTTGAACGTGCGAATCGTAGCTAAATGAATATCTAAGATTTGAAAGTAATAAGAACGCTGTGAACAAATGGGGTGAAAAGTTACTTTAATACAGTAACAGCGAAAATGTTACACTGTTCTGCTGATATGAATATAAAACAGAGTTGGTTTTAATAGAAGTTTCAGTCAATGGGCTTTATGGTTCTGTCGTTTTCATATCCTGAGGGCTGCAACGAAATTAACTGGGACACATTAAATTAAACACCCTTAATAATAATAATACATAATCAAAAAAGCTTAATAACTTACATGTCTCTACATAGTATTGGAACATGTTTGAACATGCAAAGCACATCAGGATATCAAGTGATGAGGTAATTACCTCACATCGTAAAAACATCACTAAGTCGATGTTTTGAACCGGTTCTTTGAAATGACCTGTTCAAAAGAGTCGATTCGCGGAATAGAACTTCCATCAATATTCAAAACCATTGCAGTAAACTGATAAAGGCACACCTGCAACCGCGTGATATATTAATGCAACAAGTTACGCAACTTGGCAGCCTTAAACATCGGATAGTTAGGCTTATTTTGTTAATTATTAGCCTATTATTAAAGTTAACTATATTGAGCACCGGTGTCATTTATGATTTTGTTGTTGCCGCCTCCTGTAAATGCAGTGATTTTTACAAGATTTTTTATTGCTGTAGTGAATAATACTTGCTCAAGGGTCACTAAGGAGCACTGACCTGAATAAGCTGTCATCAGGAATTTTAAAACAGGATTACCTGGCATCCCACTAAATGAATTTGCTGAGTACAATGTCTACAAAAAGCCGCTAAAAGCCGAGCAAATGGACTGTTTGCGAAAATGCCATCGCTGTGGAAGTCTGATTAAGACACGGGCTTCAGTCCTGTTTGATCTGAGCTCATCAAAGGCTCCTTTACACAAGCTTCATTTTACACCACTGTAGGCTTTGGATGTACAATTAAAACAAAGCCAATAGACAAAGGGATGGGGATGAACCCTGCCAATTCGCGTTTAATGAAGTGTATTGAGCGTTTGTCCTGTGGTCGTCTATTAAAAGTGACCCTTGTCAACAACATCAAAGACATTGATTTGGGAGTTATCCCAGAGTATAGGGCAGACGGACACTTTGAAATTGTTAAATCATTCGCGCAGGTTATGTCCACCGAAATGTCATACTACAGTGATACAATTACAATGCATTTAATTCTACTATTTTAGAGCAATCTTTTCATATTCTAGTAGACAGCGACTGTGTGTGTCTTTTAATTAGGATAATTAGAATATCAAGTGCTGTCTTTTGATAAGATAAATGTGGATACATGGGTTGCTCAGTTAATTTGGATAATATTAAAATTTAGAAGCGAGATTATTCAGGTAATTATTTTATTCTGTTCAGATCAAATCTTTATAATCAGCCAGATCAATAGATGAACCACGTCACCTAAGAGCGTCACGTTCTTATCTCAGATTGCTAATCACTCACTATTTGTTTAAAAGCACAGACTGAATGATAATTAATTCGGTAAACTTCTCACTTCTTCTTATTTGCATATTCACTTTGATCTTCTGCACTTGTTTAATCAAACGCATTTCAAAGGCTCCCCATCACGGTTATGACTCAATTTCTACCAAATCTTTACTGCATTTATAACATGGAATATACAAACTTACTGTAAATAAATAAATAAATAAATACATAAGGACATCCATGTTTAAATCTCCAATGACATCCAGAAGGGATTTTAATTATTTGATTTTTATTTGTTTTTTATACAAAAATAATAAAATAATCAGGCTACAACAATAAAAATATAAGCAATATGACTATGTCAAATATACAAATTATTCAATTGTATTATTATTCTTCTTATTAAAATATATCCCTGTTCCAAAATTCCAAACATATTGATTCAAAAACGTACTACATTTATATTAGTAATTCAATTCAATGTGGTTGAACTTTTCGGTGCAGGCTGTAATTTTCCATATCTTTTTATTATTCATAATTAATAATTTTATTATTAATAAAAGCAATTAAAGTTTTTAAGCTTTTACATAACATGCAAAAATGACGGTAAATGTACATCATCTCCTAAAATCTATACTATACTATATAGAAAACTAGAAAAATAGAGAAACTTTATATTCTCGACTGTTTTTTCCCATCCAATAAGCAGTATTACCGTGGTTGCTGTTTGATGGCAGCGCATGAAGACATACAGCTCTTGCATACAAACATACCGATAGACAGACAGCTCATGACACAACGCTTTGAAATTTCATCCAGCCCTTTGTTGCTCTCAGCGAGGGGCGGGAGCGCAAACAACCCCGCTCACGTATAAATGAAGCGTCCTGAGCTCATGAGGAATCACAGAAGAGCTCCGCTCACCTCGGGAATACATCCTCCATCCAAGGAATACCAGACCTGACAATGCTGCACATTGCCATGTTCTCTACCGCATGCCTCATTGTTGTGGCCTGCATCAAAGCGGCATCCGCCAGTTCCGTGGTGCTCAACTCCAACGCTATCAAGGTTGGTTCAGGTGCGGCGAGTCCAAGTCACCCGGTCAGCCCGAGTCCGGCTGAGTCACCTGCGGACAGCGGCAACCTGAACTTCGCCGTCGATACACCTCAGGTAAGAACATGAACGAGCACATGTTTTCTTCTCAGACAGCTGCTTTTACTTCGAGGTCGTTAGACTAATAGTGTCTTTCTAAACTCCAGCAGCCTTTAATCTGCGAGGGTGATGAGGAATGCGGTGGCGACGAGTTTTGCTTCCTGTCTCGCGGTGTCTGTCTCCAGTGCAAGAAGCGCAGGAAGCGCTGCATCCGGGATGCGATGTGCTGCCCTGGCAACCACTGCAGCAACGGTAAGATCAAAGTTATGCTATACTGATTACAGACATCTCAGCGTTATATAGCCTTAACAAATAACAGGCAATGTTGACTAACGATTAACTTAAATGCATCTTCCTTGCAGGAGTTTGTCTTCCAAATGATCCTGACATGATCCACCAGACTGGAATGGAAGAGTTTGTGTCCATCTCCCAAGAAAACTCGACTGTTGTGGTACCACCAAAAGTTGCAACTCAAGGTTCACCACAAAACCAAATGCTAAAAGGTAAACAATGTTTCAGATAACCAATGATTTCAATATGTTATTTTAACCTTGTTGCAACTCAGTCGGCAGGTATTTTTAAAGCTTTAATCCTGTGTTGCATCACAAGGCATGAACCTTTTAGGAATGCGATTGATGTTAAATATAGTAACTTTCTTTGAGTGTAAAAGTAAAAGACGTGCAGGACATCTGGAGCATGTTAGCAATGTAATAAAATGTTATGAAATTTGTTTATAAGACCAGGCTTTAAGACCAAGTCAATCTTCAATGTGAAAGCTATTACAGTGGTCTCTCAAATCTCAAAAAATGTAACTTGTGCATGGTATTCATAAGTGTTGTTTTGTTTTTAAAGGTCTGGAGGGAGAGAACTGCCTGAGATCATCAGATTGTGCAGAGGGACTCTGCTGCGCCCGTCATTTTTGGTCCAAAATCTGCAAGCCAGTCCTAAAAGAAGGCCAGGTCTGCACCAAGCACAAAAGGAAAGGCACCCATGGCTTGGAGATATTCCAGCGTTGCGATTGTGCAGAAGGTCTGTCCTGCAGAACGCAAAGAGATGGCAGCAAGTCATCGCGGAGTCTGCACACTTGCCAGAGACACTGAATGTACATTTGAGGGATTTTCTTTCACAACAGACTTGATCAGAGTCGACAAGCGATTGAGGAGAAGCAGGACTTGGAATACTCTGTTTTTCCTCCATTTTCTTGTGTCAACATTGCAGAGTAGATATAATTGTTTCTCAACGGAACTTAAATCTTGCAGTAAATTACTGTATTATACTGTAAATAATATAAGGCAGTTGGCACTTAATTCAGATATTTTTGTCAACCCTGAAAGAAGGTGCATCAGTCTTTTGCTAGTCTATCTTAAATGTGTATACATCTGGTTTTTACGCTCATATAGAGACAATTTAAATGTCTATTTTATTCTAAATAAAGATGATATAAAGTCTTAAATCATGCTTGCATTACGAGAGTGTATATATTTCACTGTGGTAGTTTCTTATGTTGCACGTAAAGGACACAGTATGTTAGGTGTGGTCAGAGCTGAGGGCTGGAATGCATTCACGTCTAGAAGTTTAATTAAGGTATTTAATAAGGTGTGTCTATATTTAATAGCCATAAGAGACCTTTCCACTGCTAAAAAAAAACAAAAAAGTAAAATTCAAAGTCATTGGGTGGTCACTATTTAATTGCATCTAGAAGGCTATTTTTACTTTTTATTACTTTGAAGTCACTTTGTTATACCTGTTGAAACAAATTTATCAAAGAGAACAAAGAGGTCCAAATGATCAGTGAATGACCTATTATTTTGAAAACATGTTTTTTGAAGCTTGATATGCAAAGTCGCAAGGAAAACATGAAAGAGCAATGTCACAACAATAAAGAAAACAAAATAGCAGTCATGTAAACTAACCAGAGATTAAAAAGCCACGCATATCTGATTGATCCGATGCTTTCAAAAGCATTTAGATAGACAGGTCACACATTGCAAACCAGCATCTGTTTGAGGTCTGCTTGTGAATTCTGTCTGTCTCTCTCTCTCTCTTTGAAGGTGAGAGGCTTTAATATGGTCTAGCACGTGGAGACTGACTATAGTCACCTTCTCTTTAAAGTTCAAGGATGCTTACTGATAGAGGCAGCATTTAATGGCACTGTCTGCTCTTAGCTAGAGCTTCTAGTAAACCATTATGGCACATATATCAAGCAATTTATTGGCTTTATACATGGATGAATGATTATTATTAAGCTCTTTTATGTTTGGTCATTTTAACACTTCAAACAGAGCACAATGCTGCAAAAGAGCAAATACTCTTCTTCTCAAAACACGCCCTCATTCACAAAGTACTTTTTTGCGGGCACTGCTTCCTTTTGCATTTCTCCCAGCTGTAATTGGAAACTTTAAGTCTTTTACCTGGAGCTGTCAAGAGAGACAAAGCAGTGGGGTAAGCATTTCAAAGCACAGGATATACAGTTTGCAATTGTCCCTTTCCCATCCATGTGCCTCGGCTGGCATTGGAGAGGCTTTCTCCCAGCTTTTGTCAATACCGTCAACAGCTCGAAGACCACAAACATCTGTGGATGGAATCCCGAGCTGCACAATGGTGCAAAAGAAACCCAAACCTCCGCAGTCTGCATACAGTAAAGCAGTTAAGTCTTTGATGGCAAAAGAGTTTCGCAACAGGTCAAGGCCAACTTCACTAAGAGCAATCAAGAGTCCGGGCAGAAATAATCTGCAAACATGAGTGTGAAAAGGCGGATTTCCTTCTTTTTTCAAACTAGGTACAATAAAGCAGCAATACTGGGGCTTCTGAACATAGCAGTGTGAATGTTTGCGAACTGCCCCTAAAGCCTGGTTCGCTTTGAAGTTGAGATCAGTCAACACTTCACGGCACATACTATTTTTCAACAAATAGTTAAGTAACTGGGGCTCACACGCAGAGTTACTTAAAAAGAACCCAAACACATTAATGCGAAATGAGCATTTACCCTCGAAAGTATGTGCCGTTGACAGTAGTCTGGCTGTTTTCAACGACATTTGGCGAGATGAATGGGACGCATGGCTGTTTGTGTAGTAATATTTGATTTAATTTCTTTTTTTTTAATTTTTTTTTTTTCTAATCAATCACTTTATTGAACTTGTCTGGAGAACTGAATTTAAGAAACTGTAAGGAAAGAAAATGAAAGAAAAAAAATAGTATATTTGACATCGCCTTTTAAAATAATAAAGTCATTTTTCAGTCAAAATGAGTTAATTTGGGTTGTATTTTAAAGCTCAGATCTCTTAGGGTTAATTAACCCTAAACAGGTGGAAGTGAGATGAGAGGATACAATTAAGGAAACATTTTGAACATTTTGTGTGGTAAAAGATGTTTTTCACAGCTCTTTATTATAATATGCACCATAAGTGAATGATATTTGAGCGGTTGTCTTTAATTTTAAGGGTGTGTAATTACTAGTATGATCTTACCTACCTACCAGTCACTGTTAGATGTTTGCATCAAAGGGGTGAAAATACTGATGTGGTGATTAAAACAGAAGATCCCGGAATATTATTAAAATAGCCTTATTAAGCAGCATCACCTTTTCAAGAGTGATTCAGATTCTGAGCTGTTTTAATGATATTGTGTTGAATCGCATTTAACATTTGTGGAACTATATACCCAAGTCTCAGCAATGTGCATAAATACAGAGATGTCTCGTCTGTGTCACATGGAGTAGAGGTTTGTGGGTCAGTGTTGGCTGTAGAATGGCTTGGAATGACCCTGTGCTGTTTTACTAGCTGACTGACTGCCATGCTTGCAAATTACAGACAGCGAGATCCGACTGTAATGATGGCAGGCGTCACAGATATGAGCTCTTTAAGATGCATGGTTTTCAGCAGCAGACAGCAGCCTGACAGAGTCCAAACACAGAGTTAGAGAGCAGAACGCCACCTTCTCTATGGCTCTGTTTACCTCAAGTCAATGGACTTGAATTTGAAGAGGGCCAGAAACAGTTAGACAACAACTAGGTGAATTTGAGCATTTTATGATATGCCATTAACAGTTATTCTGAATTGCGGTATCAGACAAGCCAGTTAAAATGACTTCCTTTCCAACACTTTGGGGTAAAAATTCTGAGGTAAAATTCTGTTGTTCAGAGTTGCTTTGTGTATTGGAGAATTAATATTGTTTCTCCTAAATTGCAAATGACAATTGTTGACATGCAGTAAGTGTATACAATTATTAACGGTAGTATAGCTTACTTTGATTTAGAAGAATGTGATGAGAAATATTTGAATTCATATTGAGCCCTCTGACTGTGATTAGATCTGGCAAATCTGAGCACAGTTGAGACATTGTTGAGATCTCTTCTGAAACTTTAGATTGAAGTGTTTTTTGAAGTGTTTTACATAATCCACAGCCACATTTGCAAAAGTGAAACTTTGGTTTTGACGCTTGGCTTAAAATTAATGCAACACTTGGGTTAGTTAAATCATGCACAACGTGTTAGTTTTCTAATACATAATCTTGACACATTATCTGACTGTTTATTTCATCATCAATCTAAAAGAGCTTGTTATGTCATGGAACATCTGAGAATGGTCTGAACGCTCGGTCTTGTTCCACCAGCTTACGAGGTGATTTATGGACACTTGGTCGCTAAGGCCTGTCGGCATAATTACCAAAATTACATGATAAATATTTGTCATGTTTTGATTTCTTGTGGAAAAGTGATTTTCATTTGTGCTGACAAATGACTGGCTCTAAAATAACAGTATTACGCCTTCAGAATATGATGTGAGAAAAAAGACAAACAGTCTCTCGTTTTTCACTCAAAGAACACAGAACAGATGCTGGAATAGCTTTATGAAGTTTTATGGCAAACATCATTCATGCACCTGTCATGTTTTTTTGGAAATCACTAAACTTGCAATCTCTCAGTCACAGAGCAGCCTTAAAACAAATTAAAAGACAGCTGTACTTCACATACTTTTGCAACTATTTTTTAAGGTTACTCCTATTTTTGTGCCTTAATTAGTAACTACTCATTTAAAAGGCAATTTGGTTTTGGAAGAATATGATAATAAATTATTCATAGTGAAATATTTGAAAACCTGGTAAAGTCTGAGGCATTGCTCCAATCTCATCTGAAACTCTACATGTGACATGAGATTATTGGACATTATTTTCTCTGGAATAAATCATAGGATATATGATATGACAATACAATTGTGGGTGCTTATTTCTTCTGTTTTATACGTTTAGATCATATTTAATGCTCACTCAGTGCTCACATTTTTGACAAAATACAATATACTTTAGACATTACTGGCCATGCATTTACCAGATTATCATATCTATATCGTCTCAAAAGACGAATCATGCATTTAGCTTTGTTTACTATGAAGAATTATCTTGATAGTGTAATGTCAAACTTTAAATGAAACAGCAGTGAATACATTTGCAGAGAAGCATGCAAAAGTGTCACATTTTGAGACATCCTGTAATGTACTGTATAGTCTCCTACAGCAGCACTGAGCTGCTGATGTGGCTGGCCGTGAGCGTATGGTTGTGTCATGTGGAGGACAGAGGCAACTTCTTTGCTGTCACCATGGTGCTGGGTGTCATCATCGTTTAAGTGTCTGATTAGTGCAGAAGCTTCCACACCCACTCATAAAAAGTCACTATTGAGTATCAATCCATTAGCAGAGGGGCAAAGGGAAAAATGCTGGACTCCATTGTGTATTAAAGGAATAGTTCACCACACACCATATAGTAGAACTTGAGCCCTTAATTTTAAGTCTTTATATTTATTTATTGAGCTTTAGTTAGTAAATGTATTTCTTCAACTATGTTTAAACACACCAAATAATTCATTAGTATTCAGACTGATGGCTCAAGAGGACTGAAAATTCCTTATCACAAACACTAAATTTCAGTCAGACTCAGTCTTGAAATAATTTAATCAATAGGAAACCATTATTTAAATTCTTGAATCTGACTGTCTTTTCAATCTGATTAAAAAATACCTTGCAAACATGCACAGTGTTATGATGCATATTTTTATCATGTTTACCAGCCCTTTTATAATAAGATCTCTGATGTTCACATATGTTTTACTTCTTATGAATATGTGTATTTATGTCTTACAAACTGGTCAGTGGAGTGAAGATTGAATATTCACTAAATATTGGCTAAAAAAGTTTACTTGACATGTACGTTAGCTTTAATTTTAAAAATATCATCAAGGCAAAAAGCAATGTAACATGATTGTGGTGGCACTGTGCTTGTATGGCTGTCGCGATTAAAATAAAATGTGAAAATAAATGAAAAGTGTCAATTCGCAGAAGTAGCCTACATTTAGATTTTGCCTACTGCATCAGATTGCTTTTATGCACTCTTTTGTGCAGTATTGAACCTTATATCCAATCAAACGCATTTCTGCTCAACTTAGGAATGCACTGGCCAATCAGAGGCGGTCTGATTTAGTCAGTGCTGAAAACGCACCAATCAGATGCACTTTGATTAGATTAGCACTTAGAGCAGTGTTGACTTCGCACACTCACTAATTTTCTCATCATAAACAACAGTGCAGATACAATGCAAAAGATTAATTTCGTAGCTTTGGTGATTATAACAGGAGTTTTTACATAACTTGTGCTATTAACGTCATGGACCAACATGTTTGTCTGTGATGCCAGAATGCGACGTGTCCAAAACGCAGACACAAAAAAAAAATGTTTTCTATATCGATACTAATATTGTTTTCTATATCGATATTAATAACCATTAATACAATAAAAAGAGCAATAATATACAATAATGGTTTTAGTCATAATATTGCAGCTCTATGAGCTCTTGTTTTTTACGTGTATAATTTAAATAGAATTTTAAACTGTTTATTGTTATTGACAATAGTTTAAAATATTTATTAAAGTAACTGGGTAAATTTAAGTATTTGATATTAAAGACAACAAAGTATGGTGATTATTATAATAAGGTGATGATAAAATGTAAAAAATGCCCCTGGTAATCAATTCCAGTGGGCAGATATTGCCCTTTAACAGAAAAGTTCATTTCTGACCCTGTGTTGCACACAAGGCACAAATCATATGATCCAGATCATTTTGGCAATGTCTATGGTGGCTGGTTTTTGTCAGTTATTGAGCCTGACAGATGTTTTGATTCTTCCACAAAAAATACTTCTCATTTTATCATAAGCTATGAATTTTAGTTCTGAATATAAATGCACATTTATGTAAACAGAACTTCCAGAATCTGAAATTGGATCGGTTTCATTCGGACTGACAAAAGTTAGCGCATGTAAACATATCTAATGATAAATTACAAGGCACAAATCATATGATCCAGGTCACTTCGGAAATGTCTATGGTGGGTGTTTTTTCTCAGTTATTGAGCTTGACAGATGTTTTGATTCTCCCACAAAAAGGCTTCTCATTTTATCGCAAACTAGCCCTTTAAGACAGCAACTAAATATTTTAAGGTGCTCCACGTGCGATGCCCTTCTTATAAGGCTGGATCAGCGATTCCCCGAAGTGAAAATGCTGGAGGCGTCTTCCTCTTTGAGGTTTGTAGGTCACCCAGAGTTGAAGTCAGATAACGCGGCAAACCTCAACAGAGATTTACACAATCGCTTCGGAAAAGAAAGGCATATCTCCTGTCTCCCTGTGAAAAGAGACAATGTCATTCCGCAGGAGCGCTCAGACCGCTGATCTTCATCATTAAAGACAATTATGTCACATTCACTTCTCCTCTCCCTGCTCTGAAGGGAAGTAGCCAAAGCCAATTTAATGTTCCTCAATTGTCTCCTTTGTACTGCGTACAGTTTACTGGGCTTAATAGGACAGGCCGCTTCCCTTTGATATTACCTCTTCCTCCGCCAAACCCATAATGCCCCCATTTGTTCTACACAAAAGCCCAACTTAAACTACACAAAGAGGTGGTTACACAGAATCTCATTTGGCTAAGTGATTGCATCCACAAAAAAAGCTTCGGATCTTTGATCTCAGTGAGGTGCAAATGTGTTGGCTTTACTCGGTTGCGTGAGGCGCTGACCGAAACAATGGCGCCCCTAATTCGAGCTATTACCCGCACATTACTAGCTCAGCGTTTGCTCATTTGCACAAGGCTTTAGGAGCAAAGAATACGTGTCGATGGGTGGACTCGAGTCCGGCCGTGTCGGTCGAGTTTATCTGTGTCATCCGAGAGGGCCAGCGGGCAGCCTTAATTTGGAGGGGCCGCTTCAAAAAGAGCGGCTTTGGCCGCCGTCGAAAAGCAAACAACATTTAGCACCTCAGCGCCTAGCGCTAATGACAAACAAGCTGCTCGGATCCACATGAAAGAGGGGCATCCTTGGGTCTCCATCAATGACCTTTTCAAATACACTTCCTCCACACACAAAAGAGCCCACCATCCATCTCTTTGGAGGAGCAACCATGCTCCAGCCCAGGCCCATTCACCGGCCCTCACTCTAAATATGAATGCAAGGACGGGGGAAAAGTTTTTCTTCTCAACTACACTTGAAACAAATACCATAAATAAGTCAAAGAGAAGGAGGGAGGGGTAGGTGTACATTACATGACTTCAAAGGGTCTCTCTCCCTCTTCCCCCATAGAGCCCAGGCAGCGTGCTTATTTTCAAGGTGCTTATTCATGTGTGCAGACTTGGGGCTACATCACTCAGCATTACCCGAGGGACACTTAACAGTTTCCTCCAAAATAAAAAAAACAGGGAGGGGGTCTAAACAGATTCAGGAGAACTTGAAACTGACAGAGGGGATATTTCCGAGACGACGGCGGTGACCTCGCGTCACCCCCGTGGGCTATGTCAATTAACCTCCCATTTTACAGTTGGCTGCCTCGTGAGAAAATACACACCGACACAAAGGCTAAGTATCATCAATTATATCATAAAAACAACAGTGGCCTCTCATAAAAGAAGATAAGCTTACTTTATTTGAGTTTTTATATCACGTCATTTCAAGATGACAGATGGCGACATTTTCTATCGAGTCACTCCTTTAAGAGCATGCGCGCTATTCATGACAGTAACACAATCGGGTTGTCGCTGACATCATACTTTCTTGCGTTACATATTTTTAGCTGTATGTTACTTCCCAGGTTTTTTTGTCTTTACTCCCACAGGCCCGTCAGTATCAGTGGCTTTTCTGTATAATGCTGGCAAACATCTGCATCCTCTCTTCTTACACAGGCATCAAAGGTTTCATCTGCTGACTGCGTTAATGTAACAGCAAAGATTATCATCTGTAGGGAAACAGTTTTACAGTTCAATTCACAGTGATTCTTCTGTTGTTATCTTAATCTCTGATTCTGTTTTGATTATGGCATCTACAGGACTGCCTCTGTTTTCAAAGGAAACGGGCTTGGCTTTTATCCCAAATGAATTGTTTTTTTTTGTTTGTTTGCTTTAGTCCCATAAGGGATTAGATCTTATCTACTATTAATGTACTTTTGTACATCATTTTATTTTATTAATATACCTACTATTAATGTACTTTTGTACATCATTTTATTTTATTTTATTTTACATTGACCCTTAACCGCCTGGTCGTGGGTGATTTTTCGTAGATGTATGAAGCCAGTGCTCCTCCAAGTTTTCACAGGTGTCTTATTACAGTAACTACAGGTGTAGCTCATCACATCAACTGTGGACATGTTACATTAACATTTATTGTCATTTTTAGACCTCATCAACACCAGTCCCCATTTATTTCAGTATATAGAAAACAGCAGCATGAATAACATTAAAAATCATCCATGTTTGGAGCCATAAGGGTGAGTAAATGATGACAGCTTTTACATTTTAGGATGAACTCTTCCAACTGTACTGTCATTACTTGAGTCTGTGAGTGAAGTCTTTGTAACAGACTCCAGAGAATCTTATTATCAGTCAAACACAGGCCTCCGTGCAGAGAGACACTCCTAATCTCATCTATAAGAACAGGTGTTTCCCATCCAAACAAATGTGTTTAGAGTAAGTGGAGACTCAAAAACAACAATTGACTTAAAGCTGAACATAAGTCCATTCCAAACATAGTCTGAGATACTAAAAATAGCTTAGCACAGATTTAAAAACTTAACAAGCTAATATAAATCGACTGGTCTTTATAAACAATGGCATTGGACATATTTATATATTAACTATTAACTATATTAACTATATTAATATTTGACAAATACCAATAAAAATGTGTTTAATATGCAATAATGTTATATATTCATTGTTAATATATAAGAAAATATATTTTCTTTAAATAAGGAAAGGTTTAATAGATTTCTGATGCTGAACAACATAAATGAATCACCATAGTGTCAAGTATTTCTAGCCAATTTATTTGCACCAAAATTCATTATATCATAAGTAATAACCACTGATCTCTAATTTTTTAAAATTTATCCTAAATTTTGCTTTAAACCATTTCCGTGACTAAAGCAGGTGAAAGTAAGCCTTGCATTCAGACAGATCTTTCCATATTTCTGCCAGACAGTCTATTAGTCAGCGTTGTAAGTTCTGAATGTGGCACTAGAGCCACCCTAGAGCATGACTTTAACGGCTTGCTTGCCACAGACTTATAATGGGTCATTATGAATTTGATTTATGATGAGGTTTAGCCTCTTAAAGTTTCCATCATCAGCTGATCGCACATTGCACATTCTCCAGAGTCTCGGCCGCAACCATGCCGCCTCATCGTCACCTCATTCTCTGTACACTGGACAGGCCACTAGACTAGAATGACACACTACTTAAGGGCCAATTAGAGAGTAATCAGGATGTTTGAGCATTTCGAGAGGGTGGCAGGGGATAATTGCCAAGACCACAGTGGAGGGACCGTCAACACGCCACAGAGTTGCTCCCCGCAGTCCCCGCAGTAGTGAAATCAAGACCTGGCTGCAGTTCAATGTGGTCAAAGGCATGTGTGTGGAATGTGGGGCCCGTCTGTTGAGGGCCCACTTCTCTATTCAGTCAAGTCTCTCCTGGTGTTTCTCATCTACATGCGGTTTGCAGATTTCAGATTTTGCGTTGCACATCAAGTGGCAACCCGACATAGTACCAGAATGTTTTATTGTATTAAAGTCTGTGTAAAGCAATATTAAGTTTGTGTTCTGAGTTTGTCTCACCACAGAAAAGTGTGGTATTAATCACCCAGCCAAATTTGAATGATTAAAAAACCGCCAAGTAAATAAGTCATCAAAATCTTAAAAAAAAAATGCAGTATTCTCTACTCTCAAACACTGGGGGTGTGATGACCTTCCAAACGCCGGGGAATCACAGTCAACGAGTGTTCAACTTACTTCATTATTTATTAGAAAAACTATAGCACAGCATCGAAAAAGAAACGAGAGTCAACACAGCTTCCAACACGGTCTCAAAACTGTGTCCCTTTCCCCATAGGTCACACCCATCCCTCGTGACAGCCTGACTAAAACACCAATACGGCGGGTACAACACCCCTCATTTACTAATTATGGAGAATAATAAATATTATACAATACATAATACATATAAGTGCATAAACATAAAACAATACCTCACAGGCTCGTACAGGGGGCGTGTCAGCTGTCGGTTCTGAAACCCCACCCACTTGCAGAAAGCTGCCACCTCTCTCAACTGTCAAATACCACCTGAATGGATGCTCCCTCTAGCAGTTTAATTTAAATAAATTATCACAACCAGATAATATGCATTTGCATGACGAAGGCATAGCTAGCTAGCAAACTGTTGTCTGTAGTAACCAGTGATAGGAATAACAGTGTTATAAATAAACAGCATTATTTTTTCAGTAACAAACTACTGTTTCCCCCGTTACAACGCCGTTGCTATTACCGACAATAAAATGTGGCGTTACTATAATTTATTATAATATTGTAATTTTATTTTTAAGGTCATCTGAATGGATGTGCAGCTTACCTGTATTTGGCAAACCGTAAACTGTAGTGTGAAGACACACGGCTAGCCGTCGCGAGACTTACATACCATGCAGAATTAACGTGCTACATGTAAACGATATTCTTTGCTGTATTTTCCTGTCAAAATAATGGAGCTCCTCTGGAATTCTTCAACTTTTAAGAATTGCCAGTTTCTCCGGTAGTAGGCGTAACTAATGAGCAAACATCAATCTCATTGGCTGGTACTCACCTATAGATGTTTTTCCTGAACGCGGAAGTCACACCTGACTCTTACCTGGAAGGATGCTTTGCAATTCTGGCCTCCAATGTTTCTAATCAAATTAGCGTATATTCTGAGATGATAATCTAATGTTAAACGTATTAATATGTTTTTAAACATTAGCTACATTAAAAACAGATGGGTGCTTTTTGAATGGGTTCCTATGGAGACCGGAACAGAAGAGCATCCAATCGGACGTTAGAATTCGTAATGGCGGCACTCATCGTTTACTCAGGAAAAAGGTCTATTATAGTCCCTGTTTTGATTTCAGCAAATCAGTTAGAGCGAACACAGACAGCATGATTTATATTCATGAACCTAGCAGCTCATTAATCCCTAGTGCGTTTTATATTGTTATTAGTAGAATTTGTAGTAGTTTTGTTATCTAAATTATCATAATGTCATATAGTAATGCTTGACTGACTGATGCTAAGTGTACATTCTGATATTTAAAAAAAACCCTAGTGAAAAATAAATATACTAAAATGTCTATAAAATACATTTATTTTATGCTAATTATAGTACAAATTAATTTACATATAATGTACTTAATAAAAATACCCTTCAATTGTACTTTTGGTATGCTAAATTGGTATATTTCAGTTCTGCTAAATTGAAACAACTAATTTAGAACTTAATGCACTTTAATAGTGCGGAAGTAGTGCTGAAGTTCAACTAAAGATATACTTTATATTTGATTGTGGAACTATTGCAAGTGGAACTATTGCAAGTATACTTTAAGTACACTTTAAATAATATCAGTCTTTAAATGCAAAATATTTAAAGATATTTTTTACTAGGGTATAGCTCTCGCTGTACTTTTACGTCCTACAACGATGGGTCTGCACAGCACCGCTTGAAGTCGAACACACCTCTTACAGTGTTAGGGGAGGGGCCATACTCAGAGGCTCCACTGCGACATTGAGACATGATTTCAGGCCGCCAAAAAAAATCCTAAACCCAGAAATGGGGAGAAACTGTTTAACGTCTAGCTCCACAATTCAGTAGCACATCTTTCACAGTCTCTATAACATATTTCAGCAATACATTTTTAACATTTATGTGTATTTAATGTGTTTAGAAACATGGACTTTAAAGTAAATAAAAATGTCCCGAAAAATTTTATCCGTATTCCAAAACCTGCTTGCCCTATGTAGGCTTGCAGGGAGGCTGGACCCTATTCCAGCATTTTAAGTCAAAAGCAAGGAAACACCTTAGATGCATAGGCAGTCAACTGCAGGGCCAAGGCTAAGTCTACATTAATCCAGATATATTTGAAAGCGCTCTCCATCTGCACTATATATACATATATATGCACTATCCACACAATATTAAGTGTATTGAGTTGCTTGTCCACACTGAAATGTCTGAAAATGTATGCATAAAACATTGATTTTATGCAAATGAAAATTCTTGGATTAATTACTGACCCTCATGTCATTTCAATCCTGTAAGTCCTTCATTCATCTTTAGAACACAAATTAAGATATTTTTGTTGAAATCCGAGATCTTTCTGACCCTGCAGAGACAGCAACACATCCGACACATTCAAGGCCCAGTAAGGACATTGTTAAAATTGTCCATGTGACATCATTTAACAATTCTTCTCTTCTGTGTCATTCCCCACTGCTGTTCAGGAGAGTACCATGATGCATATTTTGGTTTTCTTTGCATGCAAAAAATATTCTCGTAGTTTCATTAAAATACAGTGAAACCACTGATGACTATTTGAACTATGTATTTACTATTTTTCTGGCCCTTGAACGTGGTAATTACATTGCTGTATATGTGGGGTCAGAAAGTTCTTGGATTTCATATTGACAGAATTTTCATTTTTGGATGAACTATCTCTTTAAGTTTGATTGTAAGTTTGATTTAAGTTTGATGTGGTAAACTTGCTCGGTAGATCACCTGGTATAACACTGCACTGTTGCTTGACAGCAATGTGCTGTGCATGACATGCAAGACTTAAAGACTTGAAGAATTGAAGAAAGCTAAAATGTTATGGTTGCTGAAGCAAATGCATTTTTATAGCATTTTTACTTTTGTTAAGACTGTTGGTTAGGTTTAGAGTATGGTTTAGTGTTATGGAGTATGGTTTAGAGCTGTAACCTTTTTTCGAACTACCACACATTGCGGTAAACACTCACGTTTACCTGTTTTAGATAAAAATGAACTTGCTTTTAGCGCCACCCACTGGACATTTAACTTTGAGAGTACCCCGAAATGTGCAAAAAGCATATAATATCATCTTGCACAAATGTTGCCACAGGCAGAGTAATATAGTGATTACAGCACAGCCTCAATTTCATTTATTTTATATTAATGGCTACTGATTATTATATAAAACATTTCAAGCATATTCATAAAAGATCCCTGGCATAACAGAATGTTGCAATGCAGCACTGATTATGGTGAATGATGCAGCAGAGCTGTTACTATATTGTTTGATAGCACCACTGATACACTGAACTGACCAATTAGAAATCAGGATTATAGCTATATATATATTGTATAAAAGGCAAATAAAGTTAAAACTTTTCAGTAAATCATGGTAATTACAGTAATTTAAAGATTTCTTTAGATTTGTGTAGTTTTAGGTGGATTTGCAGACTCATTTTTTGTTAAACATATCACAGGAAAATGTGGATTTAAACGGAACAGAGTACTACAATGTTGAATTAGTAGCCAAAAGAATAATAAAATTATTTTGTAAACAAACACACACACACACACACACACACACAGGGATTTGGAATTCACAAAAATGCATGAATGACATGTATATTTTGCAGAGCTTTCTGAGTTTGCAGATTTCATACTGGTTGTACAGTAAGCAAGTCAATTATTTTATTAATTTATAACTTTTAAAATGGAGGAAAAAAAACAGTGTCCATAATCAAATATTATCAGTATATTTGACAAATTCTTAGGTTTCCAGGTGATGGTGACTGGGCATATTTTTTTAAAGCAGTGTTTTCTTTCTTCCCAGAGGCCTGTAGGACACCGACAGTCTTTAATGGGGCTCTCAGGGCAAAAAATAACATTGTAGCATAAATAAAGCAGCTGTGGTCCTGACCTGTTACATATACTCTTCTGTGGAGATATTTCTGACCTACACTTGGGGTTACTGTTTAAAGCAGTTAGTAACTGTGATGTTTAGATGAAGACATGAAGCCTAATCTTCTAAATTAAAGACGAGCGCTACAATATAAATACAATCATCTGTAATAAGAGAGGACACAAGAGCCATCATAAACTTTAACTATGTCATCTCACACCAGTTAAACCATAAACATGGCTATGTTTCTATTTTTGTTCTTTTGAATCTTCATTTTGAAATTTTAAACTAAGAATTCCTTTGATCGGGGCGGCACCCTTCCAGTCAAGTGAATTTATTTATCCCTTGCGCTGTGCTAAAATTAATCATTTGCCTAATTTGGTTTTCTTAGTCAGAAATGACCAGCCTTTTAAAAATTGCTTGTGAATCTTTCATGCTATAATATCTTGCATTCAATCATTTTGCCAGTTTATTTACTTTCAATTAGCACAAGTTTTGTATTTCTTTTTGAAACTGACTGATCATAGGCTTTATTGATCTGAACTGATATATCAGTTTTTGAATGAAAAAAAAAGCATAATTTGTGTAGAATTTTGGCAACGTTCACTCAAAAACTGAGGTTCATAGGCTCAGATCAATAAGGCCTATGACCAATAAGTTAATAAAAAAACAAAATAAGTGCTAAATGAAAGAAAACAAATTGATAAAATGACTGTATCCAAGATTTGGCAATATTATAAAGCATAACAGGATTTTTTTTTTTTTTTTGGAAATTTTTCAAACTAAATGTCAAGTTCTGTCATTAAACTCTAGTTAGTGCATGCTGATGGGTTCTTAACACAAACTGATGATATTTACAGCATTATATTCACAGCTGATTGGTTCATGTTGCATATGCAGCCAATGAGTTTGCTGCTTTATATTTAAATGTCTGGTTAGCATTCACTAGAGCATTTTGCAGTGCGCTTTCAGAGTTCCTCTGAAACCCTCCACCTCCCCAGCTCCACCTGTATAGATCTGCTATGGGTTATTATATATGCTATGTGTGCATATATAATATATTATATATATTGTGGTCAGCTTAAATTCCTGTACTTGCTTTGCAGCAGCAGCAATCATCTACAACAACAGCAATAACCAACAGCAGCAGCAATTCAGCAGCGTAGCAGATCTATTCCACCAAGTTAAAATATATTAACACTGTCATATACAGCGCACATCATAAATGAGTACACCCCCTCTAAAACTTTAAAAAATTAGCAATTACTCAATACTTAGAAGACATATTAGGATTCTTTGGAGATATAATGTTCCAACAAGCCTGTTTGATCAATTACCAAAGAAGAATATCAAAATTATTCAGGAAAATAAGATTTTCTTATCAAAGTGATAAAATGTTGTGTTGCAAAAAGTAGTACAACCTCATGAAAGTTCCCACATAAAACTAAAAGAAAAAAATTTTAGTGTAGGTTTAAGGCAATTTTTGATCAATAGGAATCAAATACTGAATTAAAACTTTTAAAAACAAGTAATTTCCTGACAATTAAAAGTGTTATATAGCCTACTGAATCATACTCGGACTTAATGCTGGCAACAGTGGAACCACTTGGAAGAGAACTGCCAGGAAATTTATTTCTTAGCATAAAAGAGGACAATGGTACAAGAGGAATACCAAATTATTGTTTTAAGTGTGAAAATATAGCAAAAATAGCACAGACATTCAAAAACAATGGACTTGTGACAAGGCTCCTGAAATAATCAGGTCTTCACTTCAAGTTTCATTTAGTGATGAGTGAATTTTTGCTGGAAAAAGAGCAGGAGAAATACCATGCAAGTGTTGGCAAAAAGCTGGCAAAAGCTATGAAAAGAGTGACACTTTGTCTCACAGAGTATGATAGCCTGCAGAAGTGACATGCATGGTTGTCTAGAATTACCTACTGTAGCCAAAGCACAATAAACTCATTAAACCTCTTCCAAGGCCCATATTTACAAAATATAGACTTCTGAGAATACATAGTCTTGTCTCAAGTGACCAAGTCAATCATTTTGGATCCATGAACATCCAAAATGTTCTGGTGTTGCTAGAGGAGGAGTACAGTGAGAAGTGCCTGGTTTCCACAGTGACATTCAGCGGTAGTAAAACTCTTAGTGTAGGAGTACTGAAGGTATGAAGGAGTTGTACTTTATCAAAGCTGTCATGAATTTACACACCACTGTGTGATGTAATACAAAAACCTGAGACAGAAGATGCTACCCTCTACTCATTCCTTGCATTGGTGGGCATTTTCTCAGCATGAAAATGAAGATATTCATTCTCCCATAGTGAAAATCCATTAGTGAACATGTATCACTCAATCTGAAAGGGTTGCTCCACCCCGAAATGAACATTTTGTCATTACTTACTTACCCCTGTGTTGTCCCAAACCGGTAAAAGCTTAGTTCGTCTTCGGAACACAATTTAAGATTTTTGGATGAAAACCGGGAGGCTCGTCACTGTCCCATTGACTGCCAGGTAAATACCACTGTCAAGACCCAGAAAAGTATGAAAGTCATCGCCAAAATAGTTCATTAAATTCAGATTCAACCACTGATAGCAGATGGACTATTTTGACGATGTCTTTCATACTTTCTGGGGTATGACAGTTGAAGTGCTTTTGAGCAGCTGTGGGGGATTCTGTAGAGATGAGCTGAGCAAAACTCCCCATTAAAGACCAGGGCATTTAAGGAGGTTGTCCTCCAAGAGTTTAACAGGACAGATGTGGCATTTTGCCATGAACCTGTACACTCAGTGCCAAGAAACGTCAGAGCAGTATACTTAACGTTCTGGAGGACATACTAAGTACTAGAATATTATACATTTGCTGAATTAAATCTAGGTTGTACTCATTTCTGCAATCCTTTGGTTAATTTACATATTTTACAGAAAATATTGGCATTTAGTTTTTGTTTTGATTAAGTATATGTTTAATACTTTTCAATTTTACCATCTTTCTATGAATTATATTAGTGATCATTAAGAAAATACAGAGGGGGTGTACTCATTTATGCTGTGCACTGTACATTACCTGTACATTAAGAGTCAGGATAGAACTAGCATTTTTGAAGAAAAAGAAAATCATCTGTGGGTCAAAATAACTCAAATTTTCTTAATTATTCTGTATACCAAGAAGCTCCAGCTCTGGTCGTAGACGAGTTGCTTTTCTAAACCTACTGCGTTAGGATCTTCAGTATGGTGAAACCCTGAAAGACATTCATTTCCCTTTCAAGCTTTGCTGACTACGAAGCACTGCAACTCCAGTTAAATCCCCAAATTCACACTTAATACTTTGCACTGGCAGGCACTTTGCTCATTTTCATGACCTTGTTATTTAATTTGACAGCAAAGCCATGTAGGGAAAGGAGCAGAGGACAACCACACAGAATTTGAGGAGGGCAATTATTCTAGAATAACTAGCTGGTGTTTGTCGGCCAAGAGCCGTTTGAAAATGATCATTCGGTATAAATAAGCATCAAAGAAAACAAACGGGCAAGCTATTTTTAGGTGATGCAACATATTATTAGCTAAATATAGCATGTTCTTCAGAACTCGGAATTCCCTTTCAACTGGACATTCTTTGATGATCTGGAATGTCTGATGTTCTTCCTAAAGAGAGAGACAACTGGATTCACTAATTGTATATATAAAAAAAAAAAATCCTCGTTTGAAAGATAACAAAGAGAGAACGTCTGATAGCCAGGACAATCTGCCATACTTAAAAGACATTGAAGCAAGATAATAGTTCCTGAAGTTCCCGACACACAGACCGCAATGCTAATGATAATTGATGTCACATGTTCTCCATGCTCTTCCCAGAGACAGAAGCTTAAAGAGGAAAGCCAGATATTTGTGTCCTGTCCTCAAGTCTCCCACTTTCCTTCCGCCTTGGTGCCTTCATCTAATTTGTAGGTTGAATCATGAAAGCATTGTGATAAATGGGGGATTACGGTGGATGGACTGGGCATTAATGAAATATCAGGAGGATTAGGGGTGACGTAAACTGTTGGGGGTTGCAAGGGCAACAAGGAGCCCCGCTTCTCCTCAGAGGAGCCCGTTGAGGGGTCAAGAGGAGTGTGAGTGAATTAATTGGAGAAACGCAAGGCGTGGTTCTTCTTTAATCCTCTCAACGTCTCATGGCTGGCTCCAGTCCACACCCTCATAAGTTTCCTAATCACCACTGAAGCACTGGAACGAAGGAAAACCGAGTGTCTGTAATATAGTAATAACAGAGTTTGACAGATCTTATCATCGCGCCGTAAGGTGACTGTTGACGTTTCGGAGAGGGCTCGAAGACAATGCATGTGAAAAAGAGCTTCCGGAAGAGAGTTCTTTAAGATCAAACGGCTGCCCGTGCACTTAGACGTCCTCCGCTGAGTCATTTGTTGATCTATAACTCACTCTGAACACGCTCAGTGGGGGACAAGGCTGTGTGGAGCCAGGGAGACATTATAAAGTGTTGAAGGAGACAAGATTGAGATTCATGGATAAATAATGACATGGTCCAGGTCAGGAGAATTAGAGCCTGTCCAAAACACATCAACATAGAGGGCGAAAACACATTTTTGGAGGCATTGCATAATACATATCGTGTATATGCTATTTTTGTATCACTGGGAAACTATTCTAGTTTGGTTAATATTTTTAGAATGAATTTTATGCCTTCATGTTAATTTTGGTTAAAGTTTTAGTCATTTTGTACGTTTTTGTCATTTTCTTCCTTTTTTTATATGTCTATATAGTGTTTATTAGACTGAGTTGTTGTTTTTCTTTCAGTACATTAGGTTAAACAAAAAGAAAATGAGAAATGTTGCTTTAGAAAGTAACTCAAATTAAATTAGTTTACATTTTTCATATTTTATTTTAGTTCTCAATTATATTTTCAAGTTTTAATTTAGTGAAATATAAAAACATCTAACGCATATGTAAACAATATGATAAAATATACAGTTCAGTTTTTAAAACGATGATAATATAAAGCATGTTTATATACAACACAATCTAGAGTGCAAATAAATATTATAATATTAATAATAAACAGTAATAAATACTGAGAAGAAATTATTACGAAAAAATATTATAGAAACAATCATTATTAAAAATCAAAATGATATAAATGGGAGAACTGATTTTATTTTATTTTTTTCTCTAAATCAGAACAGTTGGGTCTGATTCAGATGGATTTGATTTCAGTTAGTGATATGATTCTTTATTTTATTTTATTTTATTTTATTTTATTTTATGCTCTAAATCAGAACAATTTGGTCTGATTCAGTTTGATTTGATTTTAGTTAGTGATATGATTCTGCACTTTATTTTATTATTTTATACAAGTAAATACAATAACATATGGTAAATATTGTTAAAAAGTAATTAAAACTTTTTTTTTTTGTATCTAATATGAAATTGCCATCTCAAACTGTTCTACTTTTCTCACTAATGAAACTATGTATGAAACCATACCATCCCCTATAAACCTGAAAACAATTAATTGAAAAGGCTTTTCCTTCCACTGCAGGAAGTGAGATACATATTGATCATTGTAGATGGTCTAGACTCATGTTACCCAGACCAGACTCTCTCATACGGGGCTGAAACCTGATCCGGAGCCAGCGTGCACTTGGTGGCAGACCTCCTGGCACCAGAGCAGAGAGGGCCCGAACTCACAGTGCTGCAGGGAAGGCCTGTCATTAGAGGAGCTGACTCCAGATCAGTGCCGTGATTAATTATCCAGCTCGGGAGACACACCTTCAGTCGAGCGCCTGTTAGGGTCGACCGAACTCCCTGGTCCTCATTACATCGCCGCTTGGCTTGTAATTTACTGTCTTCTCCGTCAAACGCCGTCAGAGAACCTCCAGACAAACCTAAAGGTGTCTCCGCCACGTTTGGAATTCTGCTGGAATTTTTGGGATACCTTTGGAGGACGCTGCTGGAGATTTATGTGTTCTGTGGTGCGTTTGTCATACTTTAAAATACTGACATCATGGGAGGTTAAAAAGATTCATTGCCCCAATTAGAGTTGGGCGGTAGTAGGGGGTGGCGAATCTTTGGGTTGACAGCAAATTGATTAACAGTTAGGTACTAAAGTTAATTTAAATTCTTCTTTTCTTTTATATTGTTTTCCCTCTAAATCAGAACAATTTGATCTGACTCAATTTGATTTGATTTCAGTTAGTGATATGATTCTGTATTTTTTTTTATTTTATTTTATTTTATTTTATTTTATTTTATTTTATTTTATTTTATTTTATTTTATTTTATTTTATTTTATTTTGTTTTATTTATCCTCTAACTCAGAACAATTTGATATGATTCAATTTGATTTGATTTCAGTTAGTGATATGATTCTGTATTATTTTATTTTATTTTATTTTATTTTATTTTATTTTATTTTATTTTATTTTATTTTATTTTAATTATCATCTAACTCAGAACAATTTGGTCTGATTC
>JAHKKF010534812.1:0-10442 GCA_019740295.1 Labeo calbasu
TGTTCCAGGGTCACATATTTCTGGCTTTTTGGGTTCATTTTAAGCCAGCCATGTAGTAATTTTTAATCAATAGTTGAGTTAAATAAAACTACCCAGAGGGCTGTATTAAGCATTTAACCGAACCGCTGGGTCAAAACAACCCAATCGCTGAGTTTGTCCATATTTCATCCAGCGCTGGGCTGTATTTAACCCAGCATTTTTTAGAGTGATGTAAATAAAACTAAATAATATAATAATAATAATGTCAAAAGATTTCTCAATTCATGACCCCTTAAAGACAGTTATAAAAACGAATGCTGCAATTTTTATTTTTCAAATTATTTACTGATTTAGAACACTATAAAAAATATTGGGTTAAATACAACCCAGCGCTGGGTGAAATATGGACAGACCTAGTGACTGGGTTGTTTTGTCCCAGCAGGGTAGTTTTATTTAACTTAACCAGTGTTTAAAAATTACTATATGGCCGACTTAAAATAAACCCAAAATAGGTTATAAATTAAAAATCAGACACAAAATGTCTAGAGGCATCAGCAATAACCAGAAGGTGAACATTTATTAATAAGCTATTTAAAAAATGTTTATTATTGAATTATTATTTATTCAAAATATTAATAAATATTTGTTTAGTGAACATATTAATAAATGTTAATTTCCAAGCTATTTTGGGTTCATTTGAAGCAAGAAATATAGCAATTTTTCAGCAATAGTTGAGTTAAATAAAACTACCCATAAGGGTAGTCAAAACAACTCAATCACTAAGTTTGTCCATATTTCACCCAGCGATGGGTTGTTTTTAACCCAGCATTTTTAGAGTGAAATAAGCTATTTAAAAATAAACTATTAGATATGTAAAATAAACAGATTTTTACTTTAGATGGCAACTTCTTGATTCTATAATAGTATTTTTCATGAATAAAACATCTAAAAACACTGTAAACACTGTAACCAACATAATATGGTATGACTGTGTGCACAGGAAATTATATTTTTTCAAAAAAAAGACCAGTTAACACTAATTTTACACATAGTACACAGTGTATATAACGTAACGGCAGTAGCGCTGAATAGTTTGAAATTATTGATTTAAATTTGTGTTCAATCTTGTGTGAATGTTTGTGAGTTTCTTGAAATTAAATTCAAATATAGTAATGTTTAAGCAATAGTTGAGTTAAATAAAACTACCCAGAAGGTTGGGTTAAACATTTAAAACAACTTAATAGCTGGGTTTTTACTAGAAAAGTTTAGTTTAAATGATGTTAATTTGCTGAAAGCTGTTGCTATATTACAAAGCATTATAGCGTTTGCCTTCCTAATACTAATAACAAAAAGGCCATGTACCATTAAACATAAACAGTAAATTAATGAAAGCTGTGAATGAGTTTTACACCGTGTTCTCAGCACTGTCAAAATAAAAGACCCTGTTACGATGCTTTTCAGCCAAACGGTAGATGCCGACAGTAACAAAGTACCAAATGTCAGCTGATATATCAGCCTTGGTTGACCACTACTGATTACTGTTTTGGATTGATTTGCAGTATTAAGTCTTAATAGTTATTGACATCAGGTCACATCTGACTGATTTTCTTGTGTGAATCCTCTATTACATAGCATGAAGAGCTTGTGTGTGTGTGTGTTTGAAGCAAAACTCATTTCCTGTGATTAGTGTCCAGGTCATGTGGTGACCCTTACAGCTAAACTTTAATAAGGCTTCTTTCATTCATACACAGCCTCAGCACACTCCCCCTCTTAACAACCTGCTCATATTAAAGAATGTCTTTGTTCTGACCTGTAGAGATGATCTGTGTGTGCGCGCCCACATTTCTTCCTGGCTCTACAGTATGTTTGTGTGTGTTAATGGGGCTCAAGCCTGTCTGAGGGCTGAGACATTGAAAGGCAGGGGTCCTCCTCTTCTTCTCTCTGTAGTGTATCTGCAGCATGAGAGGCTCTCTGCTCTGAGAGGAGCATCAGCTGGACGTGTTCTTCTCATCTACTCTCACTCTCATCCAGTGATAGGTGCAGAGGGGAAACACTCTTAGCACTTAAACCATTTACTGGCATTGATGTAGTTTGAATATTTTTAACATGCATTCATAACGGAGCACTTAAGTGATATGCTCTTGTTTACTAAAAGTCTGTCATTATTTGCTCACCCTCATTTCATTTTAAACCCATTTGACTTTTTCCCACAGAACACTTTTTTAATTAATTGATTAATATGGTTTACACATTCTTAATGATTTGTTTACAAATCAGACTCATCCAGTCAGAGTCAGTAAGTTAATAGGTGAATTTACATGCATTTTAAAAGCTTAATTTCGGTCAGGCTAAAGCAATTATTTGTCTTTTTTTTAAATATCATAAAAGTACTTTAGACGCAGTCTGACCATATCAGTCTGATTTTTGTAAAGTCAGACTAAAAGACTTAGATATTCTGATTGTAGTTGATGTATATGTAGACACGGACTGATACTGGCCTTAGTGGGAAAGCTTGAGTCTCCATACATTGTACAATACCAGTCAAAAGATTTAAAATTTTTTGTAAAGAAGTCTCTGCTGCTCACCAAGCCTCCATTTATTTGATCCAAAGTACAACGAAAACAGTAGCATTTTAAAATATGTTTACTATTTAAAATAACTGTTTCTATTTACGTTTTAAAATGTAATTTATTCCTGTGATTTCAAGGCTGAATTTTTAGCATCAGTCACATGATCCTTCAGAAATCATATTAATATTCTGATTTGCTTTTTTCAGGTTTCTTTAATGAATAGAAAGCTCAAAAGAGCAGCATTTATCTGAAATAGAAATCTTTTTGTTATTATTCTTGATCAAATTAAAGCATCCTTGCTAAATAGAAGTATTAATTTCTATAATTTCTTCCCAACAAAAACCTCCAAGTTTTTGAATGGTGTATTGTATAATATTACAGAAGCTTTTTTTATTTAGATAAATGCTGATCTTTGGTCCTTTCTATTCATCAAAAATCCTAAAAAATGTACAAAACCGTTTTAAATATTGATAATAATAATAATAAGTTCTTAAACAGCAAATCAGCATATTAGAATGATTTCTGAAGCATCATGTGACACTGAAGACTGGAGTAATGATGCTGAAAATTATCGCATAAACACATTACATTTTAAAATATATTCAAATAGAAAACAATTATTTTAATTTTTTAAAAAATCTAATTTTACTGTTTTTGCTGTACTTTGGATCAAATAAATGCAGGCTTGGTGAGCAGAAGAGACTAAAAAAATACTGTTCAAACACTTTTGACTGGTAGTGTAATTCCATGGAAAAGAGCTAGTGTGTTGTCAAAATGATAGCCATATGGCTTTGGATTGACATGAGGGTAAGTAAATGATGACAGAATATTTGTTTCTGGATTAACTAATCCTTTAACCCACTTAAAGGAGAAGTCTACTTCCAAAACAAAGATTCACATATAATGTACTCACCCCCTTGTCATCCAAGATGTTCATGTCTTTCTTTCTTCAGTCATAAAGAAATTATATTTTTTGAGGAAAACATTTCAGCATTTTTCTCCATATAATGGACTGATATAGTGCCCCGAGTTTGAACTTCCAAAATGCAGTTTAAATGCGGCTTCAAACAATCCCAAATGCGGTTGTAAACGATCCCAGCCGTTTAGATGTTTTTCTCTGCAGGGAGAGCAGAAAGAAAAAGAGAGATAAAGACACATCGAGGCAGTAATGAATATATGTAAGTGGTCGGATCATGACCTTGTGGTAAGCGTATGTGCTTTTAAAGGTGAAAAAGTCATTTGCAGTCTTTGTATGGAGGAATTTCATAATCGAAGCTCAACAAGTATGACATATCACCTAAAAACACTGTTATACACTTTCAGATACAAAGGTAAGAAAGCTGTCAGTAGGGCGGTACCTTTTCAAAAGGTGAACCTTTGTAGCTGAAGGATTTATATTGGTACCTTAATGGTACATATTAGTACCTGTGTATACATTAGTACATGAAAGGTACCAAAGTCCAGTGACAGCTTTTGTACCTTTTTTTCTGAGAGTGGATTTAGAGGCAAATTCAAGATCTGAGGTGAGTGATGGCAGGGAATTAATCATATATATAATTATTTTTCACAAATATGTTCTATTGGCAGCTTTGTATAAATGAAAAATGTGTTATGGACACTTGAGCAAACATTCTTATGAAATATGAAGAAATCAAACAATCCTCAGTCTCTGCTAAGGATCTTCTTGTTAATCGCTAATATCTCTGTACTATTTGTTTTAGTGGCAGAAATGGCTGCAGGCTCTGATATGATCGCTGGTAGTTAGAGGAAGCCTCATAAAGCAGAGATTAGAAGAGCGTGGCATATCTTTCCCACGTTCTCACATGTTCTGTCATGATTTGCGTTACTGCCTGTCAGATGGTTATCACTGGTGGAAAGTGCTGTGGAAAAAGGCTTTACATTGATTGATTGTTATTGTTATACAGGGAAAAATTATACTTTATAGTTTTGTTTCATTATCTTAATGTATTATTCCATTCATTAGATGCAGCATCTTGAGGGAATATTAATCCGTTGCATGTCATTTGCTTTGCTCATAATTGAACATTTTGTTGGAACATTTTCATGTAGAAATCATAATAAGCAATAGAAAATGCATTGTACAATACCGTTCAAAATGTTGTCGGTACTATTTGTGTGTGTGTGTGTTTTTGAAAGAAGTCTCTAATACTTCACATAGCTGAATTAATTTGATAAAAAATACAGTATAAACAGTAATATTGTGAAATATTATTACAATATAAAATAGCTATTTTCTATTTTAATATATTTTAAAATGTCATTTATTGGCAAAGCTGAATTTTCAACAGCAATTACTTTAGTCTTCACTGTCACATGATCAAAATACTGTATGCGGAATTTGTTAAGCTAAATATTAGTTTTTTATTAATAGGAATGTAAATTGTGACCCTGGACCACAAAACCAGTCATAAGGATCAGTTTTTTGAAATTGAGATTTATACATCATCTGAAAGTTGAAAGCTGAATAAATAAGCTTTCCACTGATGTATGGTTTGTTAGGATAGGACTATATTTGGGTAACTATTTGAAAATCTGGAATCTAAGGGTTCAAAAAAATCTAAATCTTTAAAGTTGTCCAAATAAAGTTCTTAGCAAAGCATATTACTAATAAGAAATGTAGTTTTTATATGTATACGGTAGGAAATTTACTAAATATCTTCATGGAACATGATCTTTACTTAATATCCAAATGATTTTTGGCATAAAAGAAAAATTGGTGATTTTGACACATACAATGTTTTGTTGTCTATTGCTACATGCTACTTATGACTGGTTTTGTGGTCCAGGGTCACAAATATCACTTAAATAGAGATGGTTTGGATGTATATTATGATAATTATTAAGTGTTGGTACAAAATTACAATAATCCAGATCCATCAACAGGAGTAAGAACAATGTAATGTGGATCTCATCCGGTATTACACACTTAATAAATGAGACTCATTTTATATGGATTCTAATTGATCTTTCTGAAGTTGAAGTATCCTGTTTCCTTCATATCCTGAGTGTGTTTATCATATGATCCTGTTTCTAATGGTCTCAATTGTCTTCCTTACGCGCTCTCTCCTCCTTCCAGCAGCTCCAGTCACATATTTGAGAATCTACTTGACTTACAGGCCAAGCCAAAAAAAAAGAAAAAAGAAAAAAAGTCTTGGTCCTGTCTCTCTGTCCGTCCTTTATATTTCTCAGACTTCAGACAGCTGTCATACACACTCTCCTCTCTGCGAGTGAGAAGCGTGTCATACCTTGACACTCCAGCTGAAGTGTGAGCAGTAATGTAAGGCTGTTTTGGGTATTAAACATGGAGCAGTCAAAGTAATTGACTGTCAGATTTCACATCACTGGATATTTCTTTTCCTCCCTCGCTTTTGCCTACACTCTCTCTTTCTCTGTCTCTGTCTCTGTTTCTTTTTTCCTTTTGCCCTTTTCCATTTTGTTCTCGTGTACTTTTTCCTTCACTCACCTTTGGCCATAATAAACTCATGCCCTTTCTATCAAATACTTTGTGCCCTCACTGCCTCCAGCATTACCTATGAACCCATGCACACACTTACATGCTGTGATCCTAGATGTTATCATAATACAACATTTGAATGCACAATATGGTTGTATCTTACTTAAACCTAAGATTATCCAGTCTAATCCGGGTTTTAAAAGAAAAAAAAAGGCAACCTGGAAGAGGACCAAAGTGAAAATTGAGCCTGTGTGCTAATCCTCCACTGTCACGCTTAAACGTTTTATTTCCCTCTGTGAAAACTTCAGCCTTCTCTCTTCCGAACTTCCCGTCTTTTCCTCTTTCATTCATCTTCTCTTTTTGTAATCCTTCAGTTCTTATTGCCCTAGGAAGCATCTCTGCCTTCACAGGAGGTAGATGTGGCGTTTATTTGTTGTGACAGGGCTCAGATGTGATCTGACTCGGCGAGTCCTTCGTATGTAGAGCAACGTGTGCCCTGTAGTTTATAACTGTGAAATCTCATTGAAGCATTACCTGATGCTAGGAGCTGCACAATAGCATTAGCAGCCTAGAAAACCTGCTGTTGTCCGTGGATAGGAAAAGCAATTCAATTTCAAGGCATGTCTGTTTTAAAGTTGCAGACGGTTTTTCCTCAGAGACCACAAGTTATAACTTATCCTCACAACGAAGATAAGAAGCTAAGCATCCCTGCATGATAAGACCGGTCATTAGACCTCTTTACGGGGGTAATGTGTGGATATTTCTGCTCTCTTCTTCAATATCGTTCAAAATGATTTTATAGTGCTTGTGAGGCAAACAATTTTGAAACATTTAAGGATAGGAAAGTGTATGAAATATTTACATAATGTGGTTAAAGTAAAGGCTCTATTGTTCTCTACTGTCTGAGCCATGACAGTATGAATAATTGATGAATGATATGAATGAATAATATGATAAATAATTGATGTATAATGTGAATATTCATTTTCATTAGAGAGATAGATAGGTATACTGTGAGGTAATATTATATATTTAATTGTGCAAGGTTTTTTCTTTGTTTTTACACTCTAAAAAATGCAAGGTTAAAAACAACCCAACTTGGGTTATCTGGCAACCCAGTGCTGGGTCAATATTGGACAGAACACATGCTGGCTTATTTTGACCCAGCTGGTTGGGTTAAATGTTTTTACCAAACATGCTGGGTTATTTTATTTAAGCCAACTATTCTTTAAAAATTATTATATTGCTGGCTTAAAATGGACTGGAACTTTTAAAAACACACACAGAATTACTAGAGGCAACAGCAATAATCAAAAGATGAATGTTTATCATTAAGCAAAAACACATGGACAAAATACAAGACAAATTGAGTTTATTTGGGTGAATACAGCATAGTTTACAATATTACATAAATGTAAACTTGTTTAACAAGCATTTTAATAGGGGTGGGAATTTTCAGGCACTTCACGATCCGATCCGATTCTGATTCAGGAAGTCACGATCCGATTCCAAAATGATCTACATTTTTTCCCTAATTAATTCTTCTGCTGTGCAAATACATCTTTACAACCTCACATTTTAACCAAAACTGCAGTTTCTTTGCTTTTTGTTTATAGTTAGAATCTCTGTAGACAGTGGCAGCTTTAGACAGTGGACAGTGGCAGCTTTAACAGACTGTGTTCACACTAACGCACAGATCTATTTCAGATCTATTTTGATATATCAGATGTTTTGTCCTGCTCTGAAAACATAACTGACTGTGTGAACATCAATTTCGTATAAAAGTATTCGAAAATGGAAGTGCATTTAACCGCAGCCGCAATCGATCTTCAGGACAACAGACACAATGTGCATGTGAAAGTCCATCAGTGTGCGAGTTTTGTGCATCCAATAATACTATGTTCCAAACCACATTAATGAAAGTATATCTAAAGTAAAACACGGCGGGTGGAAGCACACACTGTCAAGCAGTGCGCACGTGTCTAGCGGCTTTTACACCGAACGCGGAAAGTGCTGCGCTATGAAACCCATTCATTTCAATTGTTGCGCTGCATGAGGACGGCTTGTTTCTGGCACGCAAGCCGCTTCTCACAGTGCAAATTCTGTGCAAAGAAGCCCCCCACGTCTCTAGCGTGCTCACGTGCCACATGCGTGGAAAAAAACTACCTCAGAATCGTTGAAGAGAGAATCGCAATGCGTCAGAGAATCGATTTTTTTTTTTACATAATAGTCTAAATTTTAGACATAAAAACTGTAACATTTAAAAGTAGCATTTTAATTTTAGTGTATTCAACCGTTCTCTGTAATCGCTTTTTACCGAAATAGCAGTGTGTCGTCGTGCCGGTGTGTCGCCGAAATCTGAGCTAGTGATGGGGTAACCGGGGGAAAAGTGAACTTCAGTCTTCTGTGATATCTAACTTAGTTACAGAAAAACTATCCAGTACCCGGGGGAAAAAATATTCAAAATAACCCAATAAAATGCCCCAGAAAGTTGAATCCTGCGCTTGGGTTAAAAAAAAACCCAGCAACTGGGTAAAAATGACCCAACAAGTGGAACCCAGCATTTGGGTTAAAAAAAACAACCCAGCAGCTGTATAAAAATATTAAAAATAACCCAATAAAATGACCCAACAAGCTGACCCTGGCATTCGGATTAAAAAAAAAAAGAGTGTGCCTTTGATATTGTATAGCACTCACTTAAAATTATTAATAAAACATTAATAATACTGTTAAATGTGATCTTTGTAAAATCAAAATAAATATACATTTTTCATACTGCACAGTTTTTTGATGTCTAAATTCACTTCTGACATTTTTAATGGTTCATTTTAGTGTCATTTGCAAGTTATCAGATATTTAGTGGTTTATTGGTATAAGCCATTATTGAATTATCACTGCATCTCTAGTTTTTGTTTCTGATGTCTGGTCTAAGCTTGCTCCTTCTAGTCCATCTATAATCATTTTTAAGCTCTTGTTCTTGGTAAGTTTTGACCATCTGTGTGTGTGTGTGTGCAGGTGTGGGTTTACTGCAATGCAGGGCTCACTGAGCATGTGCCGATAATAGTCTGTACTCAGCCAGGAGTCCAATATTCCTCTCTTCTGCCTTCTCTCTGCCTCTCAGTCTTCATTTTTTTAGTTCCTCTCATTTCACCATTATCTGCAAATAAACTAAAAGAACCATTAGAACCTTTTCTTACACCAATGGTGGTCAGAAATCTGTCTGTTTTATATGCATCCTCATCTGTCAGTGCAAAGTTCCTCCCCTAGTGAGATTCTTCCTCTCTTAACTTCCTCTAATTTTTGCTTTTACCCCTACTAGTCTTTCTTCCTGTTCCTCAGAATCTTTGCTTTAATATGTATGTGGTTTCTGAAATTGTTGAACAGGAATGAAAGTGCATTGCAAATCCATTTTTCGTCATGTACCTCAGTTTCAGAGCCACATTTTTTCAGTACAGCACAACAAAATATAATGAATCATATAAAGAACATAAAGAAAATAGCAGTTTGTTGATGTTTTTAAATGAAACTACATGCAATACTTTTAAAATAAACATAAAGGTTCACATTCTTTAACATTCTTTATAATGTTACAACATTTGCAATGCATCCCAGCAAATAGAAAGCTAGGATTTCTGTTATTAAGGCCGAATTGTTTGCAATAGTAATGTTCCCTGCTGCGGAGAAAAGTTTGTAGTTGACAATACACCGAGGTTGTTGATCCAGATATAGTTATTGCTGTGCCAACTTGGCTACATGCGAGTTATTTTGCACTTGCCAGATGATTCACAGACATAAACTCTTTTTTTTATAAAGATGCATTTTCTTCTGTAATAATGTGGTCTTGTTGTGGTCTTGTTCTGAGCCTGGGTTTGGGACGATTTGGTCATAATTTCAAGAATAGTGGAGATAATTCTGTTACTTCAGAACTTGAGTACCTAAAGGCATCTTAACCGATCAGATTTATTCAAATGACTTAGCTGTGAATAAATCTCAATAGTAAAAAAACATGAATTGCAGCAGTTGATACAGACATGGCAACAGTTAACATGGAATCATCTCATGGGCACAATGACACGATGGCTAATAAAAAAAACAGAAGTCAGTAATGAAATCCAGGAACAACAAACAGAAAATGTTTTTACTGTATTTTACTTTTCATGAACTTCCTCCATTTGTTCTGAAATTCAAAATGAAAATGAAAGGTTTGATTTTATCGCTGAAAGAAAATTATATGTTTTTCCATGTGACCTTAAACTGAAAGCTGAATAAAAGTTCTTCAATGAAAACCAATATTTAAAGAAGTCCACTTCCAGAACAAAAAATTTGCAGATAATGTACTCACCCCCTTGTCATCCAAGATGTTCATGTCTTTCTTTCTTCAGTTGTAAAGAAATTATGTTTTTTGAGGAAAACATTTC